>CAUYPK010080664.1:0-59544 GCA_963574355.1 Loris lydekkerianus
GCCCCATCTCCCAGCCCTCCTCGCTTCCCTCCACAACCACAGGCGGTGGTCTGACAATAATACCAGGAATATTTCCCATCCGGGCTTTTCCCTATCCCCCCCCCCCCCCCAGTGGATTCAGGAGGCAGGATGGGCTGAAGAGGGGAAGAAGACAGGCAGGCCCAGAGAGTGGGGATGTCATGGGGTTTTGTCACTCACCGAGCCTCTTAGTTCTGTCCCCAGGCATCCAGCAGGGTGTTTCCTGCTCTGAGCCACACAAAGGGGTATTGGGCCCCAGTTTAGCCTCAGGAGCTCACTAGAGGAGGCTAAAATCCCCCCACTTAGCTGGAGAAAGGAAAAGCTGGGTTAAATGGCAGCATGAGAGAGCTGAAGATAGGCTTCTGGAGTTTGAGGGCTGGGAGGGGTGAGAGTCACCTGGATGGTTAAGCAGAAGTGGAGAACAAGGGGCCGGCTTGGCACGGGCAAGGGTGCAGAGGTGTGACTTCTGCACAGGAACGGCATTAGGCAGGAGAGGCTGGGCTACGGTGCGGTCACAAATGAGCCCTGGCAGCTCAGTGGCTTTCCACAATAATGGGTGACAGATTGTTTATGGAAAGTCCCCCATGGGTTGGGTGCAGAGGCTGGCCGAGGGTGCCTGTGGAGGAGAAGGAACAGATTAGGGGAGTGTTCTGTTTGGTGCCCAGGAGGGTGTGCTAGCAGAGGAGGCCAGCACGGTGGGTGAGGTGGGCTGAAGTGGGCTGAGGTGGGCTGAGGGGGGTGGTCAGGGTCTCTTGGCCTTTGCCTGCCATGGCTGAGTGGTGTGGCCTGGCACTGGGCTGAAGCTCCCCTGGGGAGCAGGTGGTGTCTGGAGGCAGAGGTCTGGGCTATAGGCAGGAATGGGGGCTCCTTCTCCAAGGGTCTTTCCCCTGGGTCGTCCCTTCCAGCACTCTCTGCCCAGTCCTCTTCCCCTTGGCTTCCCCTCCAACCTCATGGCACTCACTTGCCATCTGCATCCCCAGCTCTTTCCTGAGCCCCCTCCCAAACTCCTCTTCTCCAGAGTCACCACACTTCTAGCCAACAGATACTCAAGCCAGAATGCAGACCCTCACCCAGACACCATGGCACTTGGCCCTCCTGCCCAAAGCCCACCACCCAAATGCTGATCCTGTGAATTCCATCTTTCAAACCGCCCTGGAATCGCGACTATCATCCACATCCACCCTCCCTCTGCCCTGGGCCCTCTGCTCTCAGTTGGGCCATGCGGCCCCCTTCTCACTGGTCTCACCCCAGTTTGAGATTCTGTAGCCATACAGCAGCGGCTATCAAACTGTGGGGCACGACCCCTTTGTAACAATGAAAATACATCACAGCATTAGGAAGGTTGAGAACCACAGCTGTAAGAGTCTCAAAATCTAATGGTGGGATTTCCCAGTTCACATCCGTCTCTAGCTCCCACCCTGCCCCCCAGGGCTCTCCCCGCAGGTCCCTGTGTGGTTCATTTCCAGCCCCCTCAGGGCCCTGGCAGGTCCAGCAGGCCAGGTCTTTCTGAAGGCTTCATGCTCCTTCCATGCTGCCTCTTTCAGGAAGCCCACCTCGACCTTCCAGCTGAAAACAATCTCCTCACCCCTTTTGCATTCTGCACTGGGCAGGAGCCCCCACTTTCTGGCCTATGCTGCAGCGAGTTGCACCCACGTTTCCTCTGCTCCATCACCAGCAAGCTCCTCCCCAGCAGGGCTGTCCCACTTGTTACCAGCGTCCCGGCCAGTCTCCACAGCTGGCACAAGGATGTGGTGCAGGAGGGCCCCTATCTTAGTGAGCAAGTGAGTGTATGAAAACTGGGGCTGGAGCTGGCCCTTCTACAGCAATGATCAGGGCTCAAAAGCCGGGTGACTGAGCCTGGGCCACGGAGCTAATACCTATAGAATGCTTCCAAAGCACAGGCAGCCCCAGGCAGAGGGTTCTTTCTATCAGAAGGCAGAGAAGGCCCCACTGGTGGAGGAAGGGGAAAGCCAGGGAACTGCCACAATGCCTCCTAGCAGGGTCCCACTCACAGGGTGGGAGAGGACACGTGTGTGGGCAGTCATGACCTCAGGGTGGGTGCTGAGCCAGGTGTGGGAGAGCTGCACTCTCCTTGGGCTGTCCTGGCAATGCAGGACTGTGTCTCAATAGCTATCTTTGGAAACACTGGCTTGGTTCATCATGGCCTGGGAGGACCAGGGGCATTCCTTGGAGCACAGGGACAAGGGGCAGCTGAGCCCTAGGCCACACGCTGAGCCAGAATGTTCATACCATCTGTGGGGCCTTCCCTCTGACTGCCAGGGCCTTTGCCTTCCATCCTGGCCTGTCTCTCATCGCAGCCTGGTAAACCCTCTTCCTCCATGTGCTCAGCCAGCTTCTGGAGGCCCCGTGCCCAGCCAGGCCTCACCCACTTTCAAGACCTTTCTTCTGGAGGCTTATAGGACTTGCGGCCCTCCCCTCCAGCATGCCTTCCACTAGCTGCACTGTGTGACTCTCTCAGAAGGCCTGGCAGAAGGCAGCAGGGAACGGGGCTTCTCTCCCTGTGGTGCCCATGGCACCCAGCTCTGCTGTCTTCTCTGTACATTTGTGAAACTGAGCTGGGGTGGCAGGATGAGGGCTGAACTAGGAGTCAGGACACCTAGTTCCTGGACTTGGCCTTGTCGAAAGCCCCAGGCAAGAGATTTTGCTCCCTGGGTTTCAGTTTCCCATGAGTAGAATGGAGGGGTGGGGCCGTGTGGTCTGGAAGGGCCTTCTGACCAGAGCTGCTACCAGCTGGGTGATGAGAGACCATGAGATGGCCACTGGTGATAACAGGTCACTGGCCTGGTGTCTCAGGTCTGAGATGGCTCGGATCTTTCTAAAGGTACAGTTTTTGGTGCCAGGCGCAGGGTGCTGGCCAGGAAAAAGGGAGCAACAATTACCAGAGGTCAAGAACAGAGTAATGGGTCAGACCAACTAGCCTGCACCTGCACACCCAGGCTGGAGTGAGAGGGCAGAGAGCTCTGGGCAACCTGGAGGCATGGCTCTGGAGGTAGACAGGCCTAGGTTCGGGCTGGGCCATCCCACTCTGTGGTTGCAAGATCTTGGGTTGGTCATTTAAGCTCCCCTAGGTCCAGATTCCCACCCCCATACACATACACACAACATGGGAGGGGGGAACAAACCTACCAGGTGTGGTGGGCATTACATGTTAGCACACACTTAAATAGATTTTAGTAACACTGGTGCCTGGTACAAAGTAGGTGCTCAATAAATTCTCCAGACATATTCGCTGACCTGGCACCAGGGAGCCAGACAAGGCTGAATGCCGGGTCATCTGCTTCATCTACCCAGCCATGTGCTGGCTGAGCCCCAGCCCCAGCACTGTGCTGTGCTTGGTACACGTGGTCTGTCTGGTGTGGTCCTTTCCTTCAAGGCACTTATAGTTTGCTGGAGAAACAAGACCACACTCCCACCTGAGCAGACCAGTTGGAAATAAAAAGAATGGTCTCCTATGAACCATCAGCATCAGAAGGAGGAGGGTCTCAGGAAGAGGGTTTAGTCTCGATGGATGCGACCAGAACTGGGGGGAGCCAGGCTGCCTGAAGCCGGCTGGAGGTGAGGGTGGCAGGGCTGGAGCAGGATGGGGATGGTTCCAGCAGTTCTCAACCTGTGGGTTACAACCCGCAGGAACTGTATTAAAGGGTTACGGTATGAGGAAGTTTGAGAACCACTGGTTTAGATGCAAGTCAATTTTTGAGGCCAGGGGGGTCTCTAAGACACTGTGAAGCTGGCTGTGGAGGGGGCCTTGGTGAGGTGAAGTCCTGCTTTCATACATGGCGAGTGAACTTCTAGTTTATAGGTGGAAGAACGAACGGCCTTCCAATTTCTGTCATGATTGGCTGGGATAGTATGGAGCTGCTGACTGTGGGCAGGGCCTCAGGGGATACTCACTCGACATAGATCCAACTCCACTGCAGCCCATCATGAACCCCCCCACCCCACCCTTGGCAACTCAGAGGAGAAGGAAAGAGGTTAACATTTGCTAAGCACCCCCATACTACTACGGGCAGAGGTGGCCTTTCCCCACATGGGCCCCTTTATCTTCAGGTCCAAAATAAGGAAACAGGCTCAGAGGGTGGGTAGATGGGAGCCCTGGGGTGCCTCTCCTCCTGCACCCCATCACTTCTCCATGACTTGAAGACCATATGCTGGGGCTTAGGATGGGCCCACGCCCTCTGCCATCTTCCTCCTGGATTTAAACTCAGCCCATCAACATTTAAAGACTGCACCATGGCCTGGGGCATGTTCATCATTTCATCACCTACAGCCCTGCCAGGACATGCATGGTGACACACGCAGAGCTTGGCTCATCCCAAGTGCAGCCTCCCGGAGGGCAGAGGCTCTGCCCCATGCAGTCCTGGGCACACTTGCTTCCCAGAAAAGATGCTGGTAATGAGCTTGAGGGCTGTGTTTCCAGAATCCACTGATAGGGGTGCTGCTGACGGCCTGGGTGGGACTGCGGGTGGGACCAGGGGCTGACTCCCTCCCCTGAACTGGAATTGTTGCTAATGGACTGAGTTTTCAGCTGATGAGAGAGATGTTCGACAGGAACCTAACAAGAGAAGGCTAGAGATGCAGACTGAGTGAATAATTAGATGCTAATTAATTTGCATTTCACAAGAGAGCCAGGGATGTTAGGGAAAAAAGGCTGCAAGATGAAAGGCCTGGTGGAGAAGGGAATGCTGGGGGTGAGAAGCACAGACAGACGGGGGGGTGGGTGGGGAACAGAGGAGCAGGCATGCATTCAATGCCACCAATATGAAGGGTATGGAAATGGCAGGATGGGGACAGGTGGTCTGGGGGTCCCATGGTGCTCACAACTGCTTTGAACTGCAGTCTGGGCACTAGGGCATGGCCCCTAAGGGGCTCTTTATATGCATTTGGAATGTTGGGGTAGGGGACAGGAAGTGACCGAGACAGGCGGTGTGTGAATACAGCCCACATTCTGGAGCAGGGGCTAACAAGTTTCTCAGTAAAGGGCCACATCGTAAATGTGGACCATACAATTTCTGATGCGTAATCTTCTTTTTAAAAGACATAAAAATCATTCTTAGTTTTAGGGACATGCCAAGACATGTAACAGACCATTGCAGGCCGTGATCCTTGCTCTAAAGCTTCTTTCTCAAAATGGAATGCGAGGCCCAAGAGAGAGTCTGCATTTCTAGTGAGTACCCAGATGGACATAGAACCCACTTTGAGTGCAGTATGAGGGTCTCAGGCCACTCTAGGGTGGGGGCTGCACTGGGAACTGAGCTGTCCAGGCGCCTCCGAGGGCCTCCATGGACGATGCTTCCCTTGTTTGCAGAACGCAGTATCAGCACTGAGTCCTCGTGTGTCCAGACCTCCTCTGTGTAGAGAGTGAGGCAGGCGGCTGGCCCCCAGCTGTCAGCTCCTTCAGGGTCCTCCTTACTTGAGGTCATGCCCTCCACAGGGACAGCCTGCATCTGATGACTGAGCAAGATAGGGGTGGAAAGTCCTAGCTACTTCAGCCAGATACAAGACAGCTTCCTCCCAGGGTGGCTGAGGCTTTGTCAGGCCTGCGTTGCAGTTCACTTTTAATCTCCCTCTGCCAAATCCCATGCTTCCCCTTCCCTTTCACTGGTGTGGATCCTTAATAAATGTCTGGCACCCCAAACTCCTTATCAAAGTCTGCTCACACAGAACCCAACCTGTGACCCAGGTAACTGGAGGACATCCAGGCTGGGGGGCCCAGTGGTGACTGCAGAGCTGGGCACCAACAAGACTCATTGGGGGTGGGGGAAGCTGCATGTTGCCATGGCAATCCAGGATCCCAGCATGGAAGCAGGGCAGATGGAAGGGAAGCACAGGGCTGAGGGGTCTTTTGACCTGGGTATGGTCTTGGCCAAGGTGTTAACATGATGTGTGACTTGGGGTATATCTCCTCATGAGTAAAACTGGCCTCATGAGCTATTATCTTGGCTGTATTTCCTATGATTGCTGTAACACATTACCACAAACTTGTTAACTTAAAACAACAGAAATTTATTCTTTCATAGAAAATCAGTACCACCTGCCTGAAATCAAGGAATCAGCAGAGTTGTGTTTCCTCTGAAGGTGCTGGGGGAGAATTTACTCCTGTTTCTTTTAGATCCAGGTGACTGCCAGCCTTCCTTGGCTGACAGCCACATCAGTCCAGGCCTCAGTCCAAGCATCTTCACATCTCTCTCTGCTCTCTCTTCACATCACCTTCCCTGTGTGTCTGTACACCAAATCTCTCTTTGCCCGTCTCTTATCAGGACGTTTGTGTTTGCATGTAGATTCCACCCTGATAATTCAGGATGAATTTCCCCATCACGAGGTTCCTAACTTAATCACATCTGCAAGGATCCTTTTTCCAAACAGAGTCACATTTACAAGTGCCAGGGGTAGGACCTGATGTCTTTGGAGCCATTATTCAGTCTCCTGAATCCATCTTGCCATCTGTCTCCCTTGCAGGTTTCAGCTCTGCTCAAGTTTTCCCTTCCTGGGCTACAGTTCTTGCAGAGCTTGGAGGGTCTCGCTCTGCCAAAAATTATTTTTAATGTATATTGACTAAACATACAGCTGCTCTCCTCACACTGTTTGTTTTACTGGCAATCACCATGACTAGTATTTACTGAGCTCATACTGTGTGCTCAGTGTTTGACTCGAGTTACACCATGGAGGTACTCTTATCCCCAGTGTGCAGATAAGGAGATGCGGGACAGAGAAGTTAGGCAGTTTGCCCAAGGCTCACAGATGTGGTGGCCCACAGATTCCCCCTCCGGTTGTCTGACTAAAAGCCTCTCTCATCTTCTACTGGAAATGACTGCCTCCTCAGAATGAATAGAGCTCCTCTTTGGAACTATTTACAGCATTTGGTCCTTTTTGAACTTTGAAACAAGTCTCTTATCAGATTCTACAAATTGCAGGCATAATACAGAAGAGCTGTTCCAGAGAGCTGAAGATCCAATTATAGAAGCCGGGGAATGCAGTTGGTTTGGGGCTGCATTTGTGACCTCTGCCATCAAACACAACCCAGGCAAGGGAGGAGGCAACATCCCAGGCTCTCATCTGACCGTTGGACAGAACATTTCAGCTGCTCTTAATTACTCTTCCAGCTCTGAACTATTTGGGACTTTGAATATCAGCTCTTGTTCCCCTTGAACTTATGACTTGAACTCAGTCAAGCTATTTATTCATCAGCGAATGGGGTGGTGCAGATTGCTGGTCGGAGATACTCATATTTACCCTGTGTCCTGACTTTAACTTCAGACCCTAGAAGTACCTAGATAGAGAAAATTGTGTTAGCCTATGTAAGAAAACCACCATGGAAGAGTGTTTACAAATGATTCTCTTGTGTGTAAGGGCTTCTAAAAGCCGGTAAGTGGGGAAGTGGATTGGCTCCTTTGAGAACATTTCTGTCAAGAGGGGACTGAATATTAAAAACAAGCATACACACAAACCTCAGGGTTCAAGGGCAGGAAGCTAATCTGAACACATCTTACTCCTCTGGATAGGAAGACCAGCTGGTCTGCAGGTGGTTACATGTAATACCTGGCACCTGTGGCAACACTGGGCCTGTGGCAGAGGGGAGGTTGCCAGGCAGATGGCACCACCCAACGGGGACTTTGCAGACCACATCAGGAACATGGACTTAGTTCTGGAGGTCACAGGGTACCCCTGGGAGATTTCAAGCAGAAAAGTCACACGCTCATGTATGTTAGAAATATTTTTCTGGTTGTGGAAATGGCCCCAGCAAGCGGTGAGGTGGGCCTGGACTCCTGGTGATGCAGATAAAGGACTGGATGTGAGCATGAGGCCAATCCAGCTAGGTCAGTGGTTCTTAACCCTCCTAACGCCTCCGAATGCCGAGACCCTTTAATACAGTTCCTCATGTTGTGGTGACCACCCAACCATAAAATTATTTTCGTTGCTACTTCATAACTGTAATTTTGCTACTGTTATGAATCGTAATGTAAATATCTGATACGCAGGATGTATTTTCGTTGTTACAAAGAGGTTGCGACCCACAGGTTGAGAACTGCCGAGCGAGGGGTTCGTTGTGGAGGTGGAGCAGGGGCAGAAGGAGAGGAAGGTGCCCATGTGCAGCTTGGGTGAGGGGGGGTCAATGTGGGGTCCCTAGAGAGGCGGGGCGCCAGCACCCTGAGAACCAACAAGACCTGTGTTAGTGAAGTGGGTGCAGAGGGGATCCCGCACTGGTAGCAGACAGTGGCTGAGAGGGACAGAAAGTGCATGGCTGTCCCTTGCATCATAGGCAAGGCACTGAGAACTGCAGCTGAGCAGGGACACAGATTTAGGAGGTGGCAGCAGCAGACACCCATGGGAGTACCCTGGAGCAGAAGCCAGGAGTCCAGGCCTGCTCTGGCCTTCTGAAGGCATCCTGCCTCTGCTTCAGTTCCTCATCTGCAAAATGCGAGAGAACCCTCCCACGGATTCCTTAATGATGACGGGCTGATGAGGGGATGTCCTTAAGCCCTTGGAAATGGCATTTGTAATTGCGTGTAGGCTGATGAGGGGATGTCCTTAAGCCCTTGGAAATGGCATTCATAATTGCATGCCTATGTCCCCTTTTGTAGAGGGGCTGGCAGCCTCACCTGAGGAGTGAAATGCCTGAGATCTCTGAGGCCTCTCCTGCAGCTGGAGCCCTGCTGGTGAGGAATTGCTCTCTACATATGCCCAGGGTGAGTCTTGTCTCCCCCACTCAGTTCCTACACCATTGGCAAAGAAAGGACTTCCTAGGTCCTTTCCCACAGGGTCCCAGGATGACAAACATGAAACGAGACCAATAAAAGATTGCACAAATCATGTTAGACTCACACATGGGGTGGAGAGAGCACCCCGGAGCAGGCCTTCTGCCAGGCCTTTTATGAGAAGGATTATACATGATTGTGTAGAACAAACCTGGCCAACAGGCGTGAGCATGCCCATTCTATAGATGTGGAAATGGGATCTGAGAGTTTACAGGCCTTGCTCAAGCTCACATGGCTATGCCAACACCAGCATGCTGCCCCCGGTTAGAACCAGGGCATGCGGGTGATGTTTTCCTTGGTTGGGAGCAGACGGGCCTGTGCCATATGCCTGCACGATCTTACCATGTACAGCTTGCCCATCCACACTTCCCCTTGAAAGTCCAGCCAAGATCCACTTCCCTCCCTAGCTTTCCTGACCTGGTTGGGCTCAAATCCTCTTTGCACACCACAGGACTCTTGTTGAGTGGGCAGGGTGGCCCTTGAATCTGGCAAGGGAGCTCCTTGCTTGGGAGGTGGACTTCTTCTGGGGACAGGACAAAGTTTCTGGGACTGGCACTAAAGAAGTCACCAGAGCCTGGCCAAGGAGGCAGTGAGGTGGCCAGAGGAACTTAGAAGTGGCTCTCTAGTCTCAGGGGAGAGGTTGATAGGCTGAAAGAGAGGGCAGATCCTGTGCCCATACCATAGAAAGGCTCCCACGGGGAGGCCAGCTGCTGGGGCACCCCCAGACATGCCAATGGAGCCAGGTGACAGCAGGCAAGAGAGGCCTGAGCTCTCTTCTAAGTGGGCATGAGGGCTGCTGAGTCACTGCCCAGCTGGACACAGCTCCCACAGAAGGATGGAAGGCTGGCCTATATTCCCTGCCAGGCCAGTGGCCTCAGGACACCCTGGAGTTGGCTGAGCCCTATAAATGGGCTGTTGTGGACTTGGCTGCCCTCTCATCACTGAGCTGGGGTATTTGCTGTCACACTTGGGGAGCTCAGGCCAGATGCACAGCCCCACAGACAGGACATTGGACTAGAGGTCAGAGCCCTGAACTTTGGGGGAAAGCAAGCATGGCTCTAACGCTAGGACAAGCCACTTCATCTCTGGAGTCCTCACTTTTCTTCTTGGGTAGGTGGTGCAGCTGACAGTGAAGATGGGAAAGGTCTTAACACACAGCCTGGCACACAGCGGGGGTTCAGGCAGGGGAGTGCAGCCCTCTGGCCCCTTCCCTGCCCACCACCATCTCTTGCCTTACCAGTGTCACCCTGCTGAGGGCCCCTCTCCAGAGGGCCAGGAAGAGTGTGGGGACACCTCCTGACCCAGGCGGGCCGGAATCCACCTTCTGCCTCTGGCAGTGGGCAGAGAAGGATGCTGGCCTGCAGGTAGGAGGCCGCCACTCCCCTCCAGGGCCAGGAACTCCAGCTAAGTGTGACCTGCCCCAGGTGTTGTGAAACCTGAGAACCAGTTAAGCCCAGGGACCACTGGCTGGGACAAGTATCAACAGAAAGCCATATTCCAGGGGTGCTGGGTCAGCCCCTACACTCTGTAACAAGACACCACTGTGGCTGGGGCTGCCTGAGACACAGACCAACCTTACCTGCCACCAAGCCTCTCAGATGTGTCACACCTTCCACCGCAGGGAGTTTTCCAAACCTTCCAGTGAGCACATTTCCTCCCCAGCTCTGGGCAGAATGACACAGTAACGCTTTGCTGATCGTGGTCAGGCACTGGCCAATCCAGGAAGGGACTTTGCTGTAAGAAGTCAAGCCTCAGCGGAGGACCCAGCACCCAGTGGGTGCCTGGGGAGTGAGGTTCACTGAGCAGGCCACATCTCCGGGGATTAAGGAGAAGAATGTGAATCGGAATGTGGCTAAATGGGCCCCATTTATGTTTGAAGGAATCTCTCTCACACACAGACACACACAGACAACACATCACTAATTTATTTCTCATGATCAGAGAAGACTGCTGCGGTAGTCCCAATGTGATTTTATTTGACAGCCCTGACTGGGAAAGGAACTCACACAAAGTTACACAGCAGGTGCATGGCAGAACTTTTGATTTTTATTGCCTTTTTATTTTCCCATGCCATTTCATTGCGCAAGTAGCCTTTTCCCCATTCTACTCCCAGCCAAGCCCCTGCACCTGTCAGCCCAGCCACTAGTTCTTGGTGTTGCCTTTGAAATATTTAAGGGGGAAAGGGGAGTGCTGGCAGAGGGCAGAGCATTTGCAAGGTCTCTAAGGCAGCAGAGAGCAAATGAATGCCACCTGGGCGAGCAGAATTCAGAGTGTAGGGAAGGAGAGGTGAGTAAGGGGCAGATGTGGAACCAGCAGGCCATCTGGGGCAACTTGCTGTCTTCAGACAGGTAAGTCTCAATGCTCTCGTGATTGAGGATACCTCTGAATCCTCGGGCACTGAGAAAGTGGGGGTACACTGACCGTCACCCAAGGACAGCTTCCTGGAGGAGGCAGACCTTGTGTGAGGCCTGGAGGAGACCAGCCACTCTGGGAAGACTCCCCAGGACGCCTCAGGCACAACTTTCCCGCACTGCTTGGCTATTTCTCACAGAGGGAGGAGCCCTTCCCCTCATGTAGAGAGCCCTGGACAAGCTCTCAGGATCTGGGTCAGGGGTAACACAACCACAGGTGTGACTAAAGCATTAAGCCCAGGCCTGATGTGTCTCACAGTGTGGTCTTAGCCAGGGGCTGGTCTGGATGGGTGTTGGGGAAATCCGGGAGAAGAGAGGTGAGCCAGGGCTCCCTGATGTGGCCTGAGAGATGACCTTGAGGTCAGCCCTCAGGCGCCCCAGGGACCAAGAAGGAAGGGGAGCCTGAAGACTTTGCTAGCAATAAAATGAGGACAACTCCTTGTGGGTCTGGAACAATCCTGTAACTTGCCACAGAGCTCAGTCCTTGGGGACCCAGTAGTCACTGTGATTGCAGGTCAACACACACACACACACACACACACACACACACACACATATGCACACATGCATACATGCACACGTGAACTGCGTACCTACTATGTGCGAGGCTTTGCCAGGAGCTGTGGAGCCTCTAGGGTTCAGCCTGGCAGAGGAGACCCAGGCCCTGCCAATAGACTATAAGCCAGTAGGTTTTGCTTTAAGATCATTGTTTTTAAAGTGCTACAGAAGCCTTTCAAGAGGGGAAAGAAACTCTGCCTCAGAAAGGTCAGACGGAGCTCTGGGTAGAACCCCCAGGGTGGGTTTGGTGGGGTATAGGCATTCCTGGCTGTGGAAAAGGGTTAGGCTAGGAGCTTGGTGGTTCAGGGAATGAAGGGGAATCATGAGAGGATGGAGCTGGACCCACAGTAAGGGCCGTCAGTGGTGAGGCTGTGTGGCTGTGAAGGAGGGTACTACATCTTCTCATTTTCCCTGCATGCTCTAGTTTGGGTCATATAGCCTCAGGGGTTCTCCATCTGGGACCGATCTCCAGGGATGGGCTGGCTCTCGACTATCATTCTGAAGCCCAGGTGTGTATCTAAAACACCCGAAAGGTCTGCAATTACACTAGTGTCAGTGGGCAGAGCTCTGGGGGAAAGTGGGGAAGAGAGAGGGGCCGGCCTTCTGCCAGCTTCCCAAACACCCAGGGACAGTTCTTGACCAGGACTGGTGGGGACTCAAAGAAATTGTTTCTGAAGAACCTTTGGAGCTGCTGAGGAAAGGGATTATAATTCAATAGATCTGGGTAGGGCGGATGGGTTTGCATTTCAAACTAGTTCCCTGGTGAGGCTGGTGTGGCCAGTTGCTCTGCAGACCACACCTTGATCTAGTTTGCTCCCCGGAGATGCCCTGGGCAGTGGCCTCCTGGGAGGTCTCATCCCACTTAGCCTGGTTGTTTTGAGACTGTGTGTGATGCTCACGACCCTTACAAGGGAAGTGAAAGTTACGTTGTCCTCATCTCCACAGACCAACCCAGGTTCTGATGCCCAGTAAGATGCAAAGTCACTTCATGGGTCAGTGGTAGAGACAACCCCACGAGAATGGAGTTTTCTTCTAAGGCACAGGGACATTCTAGGGACAGGGCGGGAGAAAGGAGCCCTGGTCCCCAATCTTGCTTCAGGACAGGGAGGAAGGAGCCCAGAGGCCCAGTCAACAAAAGCAGAGATAAGAGAATGGGCGGATTTGTGTGCTTGTGTGTGTGGGCACACATATGACTGGGAACGGGCAGCTCAGCAGCACCACACAAAAGAACTTGGGGTTGGTTATGACCTCTTCCCCTTTCTGAGCGTCAGTTTCCTCATCTGAAAATTTAAGGGAGCTGGATTAGATAGTTCCTTTGGAGCAGGATTGCTGAGGGACATTCTGGCCACAGCACCATCCCCTGATTGGCACTCAGTTTAAAGCCACTAAGACAGCTAAACCTTTGTGAGGCGGGGCAATTACTCAGCACAGCAGGAGCAGAAGCTGGGTCTGTGGGGACCAGCCCGTCTATCATGGTGTCATCAGCCACTCAGGGGACTTTGAGTGTGAATAATATAGCCCAGAGGAAGCTTGAAATGCAAAACAAAAGAAGCCCTTTTTCTCGCAGCTCCCAGGGTCTTCTAAAGCCATGCCCACGAGTCCTCACCAGCCCTGGACTAGAGCTGTTGGGGGTTCTGGCATGCTGGCAGAAGGCCGGCCCCTCTCTCTTCCCCATTTTCCCCAGGGCTCTTCCCCCTGACACCAGCCCAAATTACAGCATCCTTCTGAGAGGCTGTCTGGGAAAACAAATGCTCTGAAACTGGAGAGAGCATCTGGGCCACGGAAGCTTCTGAAAGCGTGCACACAGGTGTGGGAGTCAACCTGGAGTTGAATCCAAGTTCTACTTTCACAATCTATATGACTCTGGACTGTGTACTTGACCTTTCTGAGTCTTGCTCTTGTTATCTATAAAGACATCTTCCTGGTTGGTTTGAGAAATTAGCTAAATGACAGACATGAAAGCATTTTGGAGAAATGAAAAAACTGAATCCACTGATGCCTTCAATAGGGCCATGTGGAGATGAAAGCTATGGTTAAGAGCGCGACATGTGGCATCTCAGATCTGCTTCTGAGTCTTAGCTACTTGCTGTGTGACCCTTGAAAATTCACTTCACCTCTCTGAGCCTTCATGTCTTCAACTGTGTCATGGGAATATTTATGTTATTTTTTCCCAAAGGGCTAACAGACTAAAAACTAAAAGAAGAGAGAACGACTCAAAAAAGTTGCTCTTCTGCTCCCGGGGCAATCTCCCCTCGGAGCTAGGGTGGCATTGTTCAAATGTGTGTCGCTCTGCCATCCTGGGCAGGCCCAGCCAGGCCCACAGACAAGCCCTGGATGACCCACAGCAGCCTTCCTGCCCAGCGGTTAGCTCAGGAAAGCCTCAAATTATACAATTTATGAAACCCAATCCAGTTTTCCTACTGGAACGTGTGATTAGAGAGATTACACATTCACTGTTGCAATTATGGTAATGTTGATGTGTGGACAGATAACTGGCAGCAGGGCTGTTCTGAACTATCTATTTATAGGCTGAAGATTCTTGCTATCTCAAGGCAGACATATGGGCCATAAAGGCAGGCGACAAAAAACAGGAGGGGGAGAGCAAACCTCCCTCGGAATGAAAAGACACCAAAGGAAGCCATAATTAGGGCTGGGACCAGCTTATGTAAATCAGGTAATACTTTCAAAACAGAGATGAGATCTGGTTAATAAAGCGTATTGGAACAAATGGTGGAATAATGACTTAATAAATCTAAATACAAATATTTTGTTCCATCTCCAAAATGAACAGCCCTGGCATCTGCTGAGCTGGGGCCTGGGCGAGGGGGCGGCTCTGCGGTGTTACTGGATTCTTTCGCTCCCTTAGCAGGCTCGAAGATTTTAATTTTTAGCCTTCTGCTAAATTACATGGGCTGTCAGTCAACTGTGGGAGATATTTTGAGTAGGGAGATTTATACAAACACACAGAGCACACTCGGAAGACTCCGCACAATATCTTTTACACCGGCCGAGATGTAAATCATAGGTTGTTCAGAGACTGAATTACAGCTCTTCTGGAAATAGACTGCAGAGAAATTATTCACCAGCAGGAGGAATCTGGTGGCCTTTTTTTGGTGCCCCCAGCATTGAGCAGAGAAGTTCCCTTTGGTACCTTCTCCTATCATTTCCCATCCCAAATGGGAAACCCACGGCACGTGCTCCGAACCTGATCCACAGGTGTGTGTGTTTTTATTGGATGGAACATGGGTCAATTTTTAAATATCAGTTGCAAATATTTTAAAATCAATAGAGTCATCCTTACATTTGTATTTTCAGCTTCTCTTGATAGATCAGAAAATCCAGCCAGCAGCACCAGTTGCTGGGTGCCTTGCTGCATGGTGACAGTCAGCCGGAACCGAGGACATTGGGGGAGTGTGACTTCTCAGGTCTTCATCCTGTGGCCTCCATGGTCCACTCTTCATGGGAGTGGTCTACCTGGTCTCCAAGGCAATGAAAATTTTTAACCTCTGGTATTATCCCTTTTTAGGATCATTATAGTCTGTGAGTCAGGATATGTAGCTGCAAAACCACGACTAATGTCTGCATAAATCACTACTGTATACGTCGCTATCCACTCCAATCTGGGTTTATTTAATAAGAAAAATGAGAGCAGTGTAATATATGTATAATAATATGAATGTAAAGTTAATGTCTCATATGTAGAGAGACGGAGGAAAAAAAGGTTATCAAAGATTCTTACTTTGGAAGGATTATTCTTTCTAGTTTGTTTCCTCTTTTTCAATAGATGGTAGTGTTACACTGATGGTGTTATTAATTTGACAAAATTAAAAGCTGGTAACTTCATGTTAATTGCCTATATTTTACTGGTCTGGGAAAGACTAGGCATTCTTTGCTTAAATCACCATGTGGTTGTGGATTCCCAGAATGTGAGGGCAGCTCTGAAGGCCTCCATCCACCATCCCTACATCCTTACTGACATCTGTCTGTGCGTCCCTTCCTCCCTCCATCCATTCATTCATGTTTGTCCATCCCTCCACATACCTGTTCGACTGTCCACACATATATACATACATCTGCTTGTCTATCCATCCATACATGTGTTGATTGGTCCAATCTGTCCATCTATCCATTTGTCCATCCATAATCTAACTGTCCTGTCCACACATCTTCCCTTTCTGATAGTCTTCCCACTCTGATTGCATGTCCAGAAAGTCCTCCTGTCCTTTGCTTATGTCTATTAGAAAGTCGTTTCTGTAAAACCTGTGTCCTCACTGAGACCCACATCCTGGTGACTTCACCCAGAAATCTACATGCGAGCTTTGCAAATATTTGAACTTCACCCCACTGCCAACTCCTTAATGGAAGAACTCTCTATTCCCCCTCTTCAAGTTTCATTTCTCACCAAAACCCACCAGACTTTTCATTTCCAGAATACATGTCCTGGATTCCTTCCATGAATCCCCCTGTAACAGGCATTCTGGAAATTCCCACTCAGGTTTCACTGCAGGCCCTGAGCGTCCCTGGAGTCGGTGGGGCTCTCTGTTCTCTGTCCATGGATGCTGCTTCTGTGACCTCTGTTGGGGTCCGGAAGGCCTCATCTTACTGGTGACAAGTTCTTTCACCTGGGAGTTGGTAGAAGGGCAGGTTTTGACACCAGAGGCTGTGCATACCTGGGCCAGAAACACTTCCCTTTGTAGGAGGTAGGGAGGGTTGGTGGAGGAGCCAGAAGGTCATTGAGGAAGAAGTGACATGGTGTCCCAGGAACAGGCCTGGGATGTGACCTGAATGGAGTTCAGTGAAGGCAGTGAGGTTGTGGTAGTAGATCTGACATGTTGACTTGCCTGGGCCAGGGTAAAACATGATTTCTGGATGTGTGTGTGTGTGTATGTGTGAGGGTGTTTCTGAGGGGATTACATCTGAGTCCGCCAACTGAGTTAAGAAGACGCCCTCGCCAATGCACCTAGGCCTTGTCTCAGAGTATAAATGAGTGAATTTGCTCTTTGCTTAAGCTGGGACATCCATCTTCTCTTGCCTTCAGACGGTGCTCTCCTGGATCCCAGGCCTTTGGACTCTGACTCGATTACACTGCTGGGGTTCCTGGGTCTCCAGCTTGCTAACAGCAGGTTGCGGGACTTCTCAGCTTCCTCAGTCACATGAGTTGATTGATCCCTTATGATGAATCTTTCTGTAAATCTCTATATATCTTGTGGGTTCTGTTTCTCCTTGGAACCCAGTCAGATGCAGGAGGTGACAGTGGGAAGAGGGGTTGTGTGACAGCAGCAGTGGAATAGGTCTGAGCAGAGCGGCAGAAACATTAATAATGCCGCTCAGACCTCAAGCACTTCCTATACGTCAGATACCTGGCTGACTGCTTAATATAAATCATCTGATTTTATCCTTCCTTCAGACACTTAGGAGTGACAGGACAGAGATTATTTCTTATTTATTTGGGAATATTCACATACTAAGCTGCCCTCCCTGTTGCTGATGAAGAGAATTCTGAATTTATCCTCTTCCAAACTTCTCCTAAAATAGCCTTGTGAATATGGGGCTGGAGAGAGAAGCTCATGGTTGTGATGGATGTAGTTTATGAACGCCATGAACACAGCATCTCCTGCCTTCAGACAGTGGGGAGACAAGAGGACTGCAGAGTAAAGAAAGGATTTGTAAAGCCCTAAGCACAGTGTATGCTTCGTGGGAAGCCCTCAATGAAGACAGAGAATCATACCTGTTGGGGGCAGGAAGCCCCCACCTGATGTCTCACTCCATGGCTAATTTGGGGGCAAGCCAATCCCTTCCTCTGGTCCTAAGTTTCTGTGGACACTCAAGAGTGATACTTCATCTCCTCCATCTGACTCCTCCATCTCCTCTCTTTGTACAAGTCGGGGTCCCAAGGAGAGATGGAACCGACGGGATATGTAGAGATGTGCAGAAAGAGATTCATCATGAGGAATCTGCTCATGTGATTGCAGAGGCTGAGAAGCTCCACAGCCACCTCTCCCAAAGTCTTTGAGACTTTCTAGTTAAAAATGGAATTCCTTCTCAATTATTTCTGGCTGACAGACAAGCCTGAACCACCTGGGGCCCTCGACTTATAAAGGTTATATACTTATTATTTTCCTTATTTACAGATGAGGCAACTGAAGCAAGAAAAGTTAAATAGTTTGCTCAAGGCTGTACCACGAGCAGCGATGGAGCCAGGGTTGGAACATGGGCCTCCAGCCTCCACACGATGCTCTGATTCTTTGTGCTATGTGATTTCTAGGCCTACCTAAACGAGAGAACAGACACCTCACAGACATGTAGAAATGGAAGGGATAAAGGGCCACCTCTCCTAATAGTTTGGTCAGGATAGAAACTTAGGACTAGAGGAAGGGAATGAATTGCCCAAAGTGAGACGTGGAGTGAGACATCAGGTGTGATCCTCTGTCTTCATTGAGGGCTCTCTGTGAAGCACAGGGCTTTACAAACAGCATCTCTTTAATCCGTAACAACTCACAGAGGCAGGTTTTATTATTCTTGTTTTACAGAGGAAGAAATATAGTAACTTGCCTGCATTCTTACAGCTCAGAAATAGCAACGTTGGAAGGTAAAATGAGCCCTGTTTGACTCAAACCCATGCTGCCAATGCCTCTTCCCCCTTCCTGCCCATGGTTACTAACATAATAGAATGCTTTTGGTTCTCTAATTTTAATTTCTGAAAGTTCTACTCTATTTATAGTTGGGTCAAACATCTAGGTACAAGCAAAACGCTTTTCATGCAAAATTTGAAATTGTTCATCACTGGTTTCAGAGAGGAAGGAGGGGGAGGTGGGAGCGCAGCAAGCAAGGGGTTCACCTGCTGGGTGAGGTTTCTGAACCGACGGTGCAGAACTGAACAGAGAGAGGCCTCTGGGGGTCATCTGGTTCTTCTCCTGCCCCTGGAATCATGTTAACAAGTATATTTCTATTCTGGGGTGAGGGTGATTTACCTCTGCTTCACCCTGGTGGTGCTGGGTACCAGTACTTCCACTGTGTGCCTGGCACACACACTTTATTTATTAAACTTTCCCATGTGCGAAATACCGCACAGGCATGTGTTCACTGTACAGAGGCAGCTCCACTGCCCGATCTGTGAAAGAGCAGATGGGATGAGCTCACCGGGAACTCTGAGTTAAGGCAGGAATTGAGGCGTCTTCAGAAAGGAGTAGCTGAAGGGCATGAGGAAGCTCAGAGGACCAAGTTGTTCTGTCCAGTTGAGAATCCAGGAGAGCTTCCCGGAGGAAGTGAACTTTATTTTTTCATTATGGCTTTAGAAGAAGAGAAACTTCTTGCCTGTCAGGAAAGAAGGGAGGTGGATAGTGCAAATTTAGGAATTCTTCTCTGTCTGTGTGTATTTATTCACTTAGAGCATGTCCTTCTTTATCCTTCAGTTACAAATCCATCAATAAAATTCCTGCAAGTGCTTCTGTCATCCTAAACTCTCTGTGATACCCCACCCCCACCCCCACCCCCACTTACGTTTGTTGTTGATTCCTTGTGAAATAAGTCATAATTGCCTACTGTCACAACACGAGAACCACTTGACAGGCAGCTATCCTTAGACACCACTTGATGCCTGTCAGCCAGCTGGCTCAGGCGCAGAGGGAGGGAGGGAAAGAGTCCAGCAGGCAGGTTTAGTGTCCCTGGGCCCCGATCATCCCCATAACCAGACAGGATGGGCCTTCACCCTGTGTGCCCTACAGCCGGGGAAGATCAAACACGCTGCAGTGGGGCATTAAACACTCTCACTCCTTAAAAAAACAAGCAAGATATTCGAACAGCCCAAATTCTCCTCCTCCTTCTGGGCCATTGGCAGTTTGTAAGTCACAAGCACCAGATGACAAATTATTACAGGGAATGATCAATATATTATTCCAGAGAGCTGGCATTTGGGGAAAACAGACTGACACAGAAAGAGACAGTCTTAAAAGTATTAACGGGCAGAGTCTACCAATTAATCAATAAGTAAATATTTCCCAAGCACTTATATGGAAAAACATGAAGCCTAGTGCAGCCGTCAGAGGGCTGGCTGTGGAGGTAAATGGATCTGGGTGTGAATCTTTGGTCTGCTGCGTGAAGGTCACCCTAGGCAGGTTCCTTAACCACTGTACACCCCGGTTTCCTTGTCTGTAATGTGGAGATGGTATTCGTGCCGTTTTCAAGGCTTTGGCAGGATTAGACCAGATAATCTGTTTAGATTTTCAAATCTCTAAAAGAGAGAATGTTAAATGTTCTTTCCACAAAAGGAAGATAAATATTTGAAGGGGTGGATATGCTAACTACTCTGATTTTATCATTCCACAATATCTATGTGTATCAAAACATCACATTGGACCCCATTAATAGATACAATTATTATTTGTTAATCAAAAAATAAATAAAACAAAAAGAGATAACGTGTACATTGCTCACCAGTTCCTGGCACGGTGTACTCTGCAGATGCCGCTGCTGTGGTTCCTGCTCTTGCACTTCAGATCCGTGGGGAGTTCAGGCTTCGTGTCCTGCCAAAGCCCAAGATCAGGCTGAAAAGACCAAACACCAACATTACAGAAAATGGTGGAAAGCTTCGAGTCAGAGGTGCCTTGACGCTGACTGTGGATGCAACAGAAGGCTTGGAAGCAACTGCTCATTCTGTGTGGCTGGGTTGATCAGGGGAAGCTTCTGAAGAATGCAGAGGCTGCCTGGGAATCTTGCAGAGACACATCCGCTGAGCACCTGTTACAAGGTTGGGTGCTTTCAGGAGCTCTTCAAGGAAAGTATTTTTTATTCTCTATTTTATCCATGAGGAAGGTTAAGTCCGATAGGAAATAGTGGAGTTCTAGCCTGCATGTTTATCAGGTTTCTGTGACTAGGGCACAGTGCAGGGGGAGGCATCCTCCTAAACACTCTCACAGTCATCCTTGAGTCTTCTCTGTGTCTTTTCTTGAGGCAAGCCACCACTGTCATCGCTCTGGCCTGGCTTCTTGCGGCAGCCTCCAAGCTTCCTCCTCTTAGCAACACGGCCAGAATGCATGTATCACTTGGGTCCTGGCACATTCAGAAGGGTGACAGGGGAGCATTTAGTGAAGGTGTCATTAGCCAAGAAACCAGCATGGACTGACCAAGTTTCTGGAGCAACTGGGACCCAGCAAGCACTGGAGGCTCCAGACAGGAGCTGTGCCCTTAGTGGAGGGACCTGGCTATTACCAAAGGCACGAACACTCAGCCTTTCTCTCCTCCCGCCATCCAGTCTCCTGCTGCCAATGCCACTGGCTGTATCAACCGGCAGCCAGAGGGCAAAGGAGTGTGAATGATACAGTCAAAGGCAAACTTAGTGTGATGCCAGGGAAACTTACACCTCGGGCCCGTCACTTGCAGGTCTTGTGTTTGTAATTTTGTGTGCTTTTTTGCCTTGTCTGTTTTTTGAGGCAAGGTCTCACTCCATCACCCAGGCCAGAGTGCAGCGGCAGCATCACAGCTCACTGCCACCTTGGCCTCTTGAGTTCAAGCGATTTTCCTACCTTGGCCCCCCCCAAACTGCTGGGACTACAGGTGTGAGGCACCACACCACAACCTGTATTCTTTTCCCTAAACAAGACTTCCTGCATTGTTTGAGCTTTAAGCCTCACAAAATCTGGATCTGTCCTTGTTTATAGTTGTCCGATCACAACCAAGGTGGAGGGGATCTGAGTGGCCCGCGAGAATCCTTACACAGCGTGGCTGCCTTCCTGCTTGGCGCTCACGTCCTCCTGTGTCCCTCCTGCTCACGTGGCCCGACCACGTGGGCCTTCGTGCCCTTCCCCCGTGAGCCAGTCCCGCTCCTGGGCCCTTGCTCTGCCCTTGGCCTGGAATCACCCTCTGCTTCCAGCTTTGCTCATAGCTTTCAGCTCATAGTTCCAATGCCATCTTCTCAGGGGGATCTTCCCTGACCTGACCCCTGCACACTCCTTCCCGGCTCCTTTCCCCACAGTGCTCATTATCATCTAATTACTCCCCACAGTGTATTTTCGTACTTGGTTTCTTATCTGTCTCCTCTCTACAGTGTCAGCTGCAGGAGGGCAAAGATGTGTCTCTTTTATTCACTCCAGCATCCCCAGTGCCTGGAATAGCACCTGACTCATAGGAGGTGCTCAGTAAATAGTAGAAAAATTAACAGGTGCTCAGTAAATGCTAGTTGAGTGAATAGACAGATGAAGAAAGGACACTTGGCCCAAGCCCCTGAGTGTGACGGGGGAAGGCAGAGGCACCAGTGACAAGGGCTTTTCTGTGCAGTGGGTTGTGTTATGCTGGAGAGTGCCGCAGAGGACATTCAGAGGAAATCCAGGACTTGAGTCCAGGCATTTTGACACCAAAGCCTGGGTCTTCTTACCATACCTGTGCCTTCCAGACTCGCCCATGCTCTGAGTGTGATAACTTGGGGAAAGGAGGGAGTCCACCTACTCCAGGCAGAACAGATCTGCTTGGATTGAGAAAACCGTTTTATTTGAAGAAAGATCTCTTGATGGAATTTTCACCCAACACCTTCCCATTTCTTGAAGATGGCATTCCAAGGTAGGGACATGATATGAACAAAGCCAGAAGGTAAGGGAGGGAGTGCAAGTAGAGCCATCAGGGATGGTGCAAGCCTGTGGAAAACCCAACTTGGGGACGGCAGGCTGCACAAGGGCCTCCCATGCCAAAGAGTTGGGACCATATGCAGAAGGCACCAAGGTGTCCCTTGGATTCTCAAGTTCAGATATGATGAAAGCAGCTGTTTGGGAGGATCTGTCTTGGCACGACTATCCAAGGTTGGACACTGAGCAGAGAGGACATGTGGAAAAGCTTGGCTGCCATGAGGGATGTAGGAGGGGCAGGTAATGAGAAGGAAGATCTGAATCAATCCCCAAGGACGGGACCATGTGCTGTGAATCCCAGCACTCTGGGAGGCCACGGTGGGAGGATCCCTTGAGCTCAGGAGTTTGAGACCAGCCTGAGCAAGAGTGGAACCCCTCTCTACTAAAAGCAGAAAAATTAGCGGATGTGGTGGCAGGCACTTCAAATCCCATTTACTTGGGAGGCTGAGGCAGAAGGATTGCTTAAGCCCAAGAGGTTGCAATGAACTATGATGACACCACTGCACTATACCTGGGGCAGCGGAGCAACTCTGTCTCAAAAAAAAAAAAAAAAAAAAAATCCCCAAAGACTCCCCTAAACATGTTTCAGAGCTCCCTGGTGTCCAGACCTGTGCAAGGCAGCATCTTTCAGATTCTGCTCTATCCTTGTGTCCCCTGTGTCCCCCTCTTCTGAACACCAGGCAAACAGAGGTAAGAGCAGGCCAGGACTAGCGTGTGCCCTGTGCACAAAATGTAAAGGGTTCTCAAAAAACTCAGTAATCAAGATTAAGAGAATTTAAATACCTTTTTTTTTTTTTTTTTTTTTAGAAAAATCAAAATTAATGCCAAAGAGCCATGACTAAGTATCAAAATTTCAAATGAAGACAGAAACTAGAAGCAGCCAAGATGTGCTTCAGGAGACAAATGGAGGAATAAACTGTAGTCCACCTAGACAATGGAACATTACACAGCACTAAAAAGTCAGGTGCTGCCAAGCTGTGAAAAGATGTGGAGGAAACTTAGTCATGCTGCTAAGTGAAAGAAGTCGATCTAAAAGGCTACATGCTGCATTAATTCCAACGATACGTCATTCTGGAAAAGGCCAAACTATCAAGACAGTAAAAAGATCAGTGTTTTCCAGGGGCTGGGGAGGAGGGGTGACTAGGTGAGATCAGGGGGGTTTAGGGCAGTGAAACTGCCACATGGTAACACAATAGCAGAGTTGTGTTATTACACACTTGCTAAACCCACAGAATAAGCAACACCAAGAGTGAACCCCAAGGTAAACTATGGGCTGTAGTTAACACCAATGTATCAGCACCAGTTCATGAATTATAACATATATCACATTAATGCACTATATAAATATAATAATAAGGGGGAAACTGTGTACAGAGTGGGAATGCATAGAAACTATTTCCTGTTCAGTTTTTCCATTAATCTAAAACTGCTCTAAAAAATTATCTACTTAAAAAAATCAAAATTAAAATAAGAAATCAACAATGAATAAAATATCAAAATTTCAAATAGAGATAGGAGCTATAGGCCAGGATTAGGATGAGTTGACTGAGGTGCTCATTTTCAAGTTCAGAGTCAGATTCTGCACTTCCTGAGCGGGAAGAGTCTTTAGAAGCCACCTAGTCCAATCCTTGCACTTCACTGACACAGAGAGACTGAGGCTGGGAAAAGAATAAAGAGTTTCCAAGGTTATCCAGCAAGGTTACTGGGGTCCTGGCAGAGCTGCCCTCTAGCCCCAGCTCCATTCCAGTGCTCCTCTGGGCAGCTGTGCTCCCTTCTGCAGGCAGATCCACTCACTGTCTCATGCACACTATGGGGCGATGAAAAGGAAGGAGGTGGCTGAAGATTCATTGACCCCTGGTCATGTGCCAAATGACCTTGGAGTGCTCGGGGTTTGGTTTATGAGGCCTTCTTTGTGTCTTTGTTGGATTATCACATCATTAATGAAGAAATAGGACCAGCTCCATGGTCAACATGTGGGCTGTGTGCTTCCTGATTTCTCCCTGGTTCTGCCTAAGCCAGATGCTCCCTGACCCTGGGAAAAGCCCCAAAGTGCTGCTTTTCTGCTTCTTTCCTTCAGACTCCTGGTGATCCATCTCCAGCCCCGCCAGCAGACTTCCCACTCTTAGAATGCGAGGGGACACACACCTCGCTTGTTGCTCTTACGACAGACACCTGCCTCGAGTGGCCTCTGGACTTTCCCTGGACTCATGGGGGTGCCATGCCAGGATATTCTCCACTCTTCTCTCACAGACAAGAAACCAAGAGGGACTTAGAGGGCAGCTGGGTCTGAACTTGACCTCCAAGGGTCAGGGGACCATGGCAGGGAGCACAGGCTCCATTGCCCACACTCAGAGTGCCCCAGATCCCATGAATAGGGCCCGGATGGGGTGTTGGTGTAGCACAATGGACCATATGACCTTAAGCAGGAGCTCAGGCCCCTTTTCCTCTGATGAGCTGCCCAGGGTGATTCCTAGGGATCCCAGGGAGGGCTTAGGCCACAGCCACTGAGGTTGAGGATGGTGGGGGCTGAATGTAGAAAGCTTAGGGACAGTCCCACAGGAGTGGGAGCTAGGCTCTGACTGCAGGGTTAAGCCAGGAACAGTTGGATTTGGAGTGGAAGACACAAAATATGCAATGATGGGGTGGCTTCTGAAGATCACAGGGATGAGTGAGGAGTGAGGCCCACAGCCAGGGAGGGAGAGGAGGATCTGGGGCCTTCCCCCTACGGAGGACAATGGCTGCTCTCTGGCTTTGGAGATAACAGAGGATCCTAGATGGGAAGAGCCAAATATGCAAACAAATGTAAAACAAGAAGCAGAGAGGGGCAGAACAGGAGGGATTTCTAAAGGTGACATCTCCCTGTAGGCAGGTGCAGTCACCCTGACAGGCTGAGCAGAATTGTCACTGGAGCTGGGGCTCTCAGCCCCTGCCCCACATTCCTGGCTGAGAGTAATCTGCTGTTTAGTTATTGCTGTTTCCATGAAGCCTTATTCTCTACTAAGCCTTCTTGATGACTCAGAGGGTAGGGGTGGCCCAACCATCTCAGGTGTGATTCTAGCACCATTTGCTCAGTGGTTCCTAGTATGAGTGTGAGGGTAATGGCCATCACAGCAGCGCGGCACCTGAAGGGTGGGTGATCACCCTTTTGGAGGAATGAAGAGGCTGAGGCAATGGGGCGAGGGTGGGCTTGGGGTCAGAGGGATCTGGGGTCCTGCGGCAGCTTGCCCCAGTGTGATCCAAGCCCCACTTCATCTCAGTTGCCCCAGTTTTCCACGAAGGGGTTGAACTAGATTTTGTTTTAAACTCTCCCTTCCAGGTGGGGTTTGGGGGCCTCCAGGTCCTCACCTCTCTCCTCAGTGCGGCTGTTAGGCTGAAGTGGGTAGGAGCCACCTTTCAGCTTGGATAACCAGAAGTGCACTGAATTGCTGCCTCTTCAGTCTCCCTGCAGGGGCTGTGAATGTGGGGGTTTCCATGGAAAGCCTCCGGCCCTAGGATACTTCCATCTTCCCCAGAAGACCCCAAGGATGGAGACCACATCTGCTGGGTCCCGTGTTCCCCTAGGAGTGAACTGTTCCACTGAGGCCTAGCACACAGCCTTGCTGGGATGAGGGCTGAGTGATCGGGCTTGATGGCCCCTGCACTAGATCCCTCCCCCCGCCCCCTCTCCAGAGCCCAGCTCGGGGCTGGCTGCAGCTAGGAAAACAATTACCAAAGTAATTTCGATTTCGGTGTTGACAGGTAGCAGCTCCTAACTGTTGGCTGTTCCTTCCAGTGCTAGGTCAGCAATTCCCAGCAGACCGACACCCTCCAGTTTTATTGCCTCCTTTTCAGAGAAGATATGGCTTTATTCTTCTGGAGTCCTCAGATTTCTTAATGTGATGTGTGACTTTTAAAACTCATACAGCAAGATCGCATGTACTCAGAACTTGGCTCTCAGTTGAGAGCTGAGCCTGATCTGGGGTCATGGGGCCCACATGTGGGGCCTAAATCTCAGCATACAACCTGGAAGAACCCAGGGAATGCTGAGGCAGGCACCAGAAGGGACTCAGGGTCATTGTCAAGGGGAGCTGAGGTCCCAGGAAAAGACCATAAGTGCCCCTGGATGGCTCCTGAGGTGGGATATGGCTCCATTTCACAGACTGGGAGAGCGAGGCTCAGGCAGCACCACTCACTCATGGCTTGGCTTAGGTCACAAGTCAGGGCCAACCTTTCCCCCTAAACTCTAGATCTCCCAAGCTGCCTTTCCCCCCCATTCTTTGTCCTTGGGTCATGAGGATAAGAGGCACTGAGGCCCTGGCTGGCTGTGACACTGAGAGATGGCCAAGCCATACTTTGCTCACTGGTCAGAGGGAAGGATGATCCCTGTCCTGCCTTGTCTTGCCATGGGTGGTCAGGAGGTGGGCAGAGAGATGATAAGCTGGCAGGCAGAGGGGATCAGTACCATTGCCACTGCATCACAGGAAGCCAGGCCCCTGGATGGGAGCGGCTGTGAGCTCAAGGCGCACTGTGAGCACACCGGCCCAGCCAGAGCAGGCCATGCCTGAGAGCTGCCCGGGGAAGGCATTGTGGCTGGGGACCTGGCAGGGTCTGCATTGCCCAGGCTGCCAGGGATCTATCCCATGGCACAGCAGGCAGCACCCCGGACTAGACTCTCTAAGCTCCAGTGACCTGACCCAGCAGCCTCCCTAGCACACCCCCCTAGCACACCCTTGAAGAGGCCAGGAACGTCTAGGCAAGAAAACCTCTGGTGAGATCAAGTTTACAATGGGGGGATCTTAGTGTGTTAGGGGACCACCTAGGGTGACCAACTGCCCCAGTTTGGTTAGGGCTGAGGACTTCCCTGGGATGTGAGACTTTCTGTGTTAAAACTGAAATAGTCCTGAGGTTAGAGTGCAGTGGAGCAGAGCTCACTGCAGCCTTGAATTCCTGAGTTTAAGAGATCCCTCTGCCTGAGCCTCCGGCTGAGACTACATTCACATGCCACCATGCCCGGTTAATTTCTAAAAATTTTTTGTACAGATGAATTCTCACTATGTTGTCTAGGTTGGCCTCAAACTCTTGTCGTCCCCGAGTCCTAGGATTACAGCATCTCACCACTGTCACAACGACGCCCAGCTCCCCGGTATGAACCTGGAATCTCAGAAACAACTCTGCCTCACAGTTGAGGGACACCGGGAACACAGAAGTCAGAGAGAGAGAGATCTAGCTGGGATCCAGAAGCCGCTCACTATACCTGAAGCTCAATCGCACCCTCTGCTGATACCGGCATCTGGGGATCAAACATATCCTAGTGCTCCAGAACACAGCCCAGCGGACAGAGAATACCACCCTGTATTCCTGAGTCATCAGAGCGTCCTCTGACCAACCCAAGAAGGCTTCCAACCAAACAAAAGGAAGTGTCCTTCCGATGCTTGAGGAAGATACCTGAAGAGAGTGGCCTCCTCAGCCCTGCACTTGTCTGGAATTAGCCACGCTTACCAGTGTAGCGCTTAGTGCCCGCTGGTTCTCCTGTGCTTATAACATGCCAGCAGCACAGCTCCAAGAAATCAGGTTCTTGGTCTTGGCGATTTGAAGAATAAATCGACAGACCCCAGGATCAGTGGCCTTGGAAACTGACAGGAAATCCACCACTCAGAAGTACACATGGAGGAGGCAGCATGGTGCCAGCATCTCCCCCTCAGGTGTCCAGCGCTTGCAGCAAGCTGGTTCCTGTATCCACAGGAGCATCCACACCTCCAGGGCTAAGGCAGCAGGTCATAGTGCTGCCTTGTCCTGCATCAATAGTGTGCATTGCTCTATTTTCCTAACTACAGTTGCTATTGTTAAATTTTAATTTATGCATTGTGGGAATCATACAATGGGCATCTCATTGTCACTTTTATTATTAATTAGTATTTTCTTGATGATTAAAGAAGTTGGACATTTTTGCAAAAAAAAAAAAAAAACAAAAAACTGAAATAGTCCTAACAAACAGGCATGGTTGGTCAACCTAGGGCCACCATTGTCTGGCCATTGTTTCCTTGGAGATGATTCACGTACTAGACTGGGAAGTGGGAGAGTTTTGGGGAAAATGCACATACCCAGCCGACCCTTTCCAACCTTGGCCTCCAGCACAGTCTTCCAGCCTCCCATGGGCCTTGTGACCTGATCCATTTGAATGGGTCATGACTGTCTTGGTGGGGGCCAAGGGGCTGAAGTTTGAGAAGGGCTTACTTGGGAGGAAGTATTAGAAAACCTCCATGGCAACCTCTTCCAGCCATTGCCTCTGATTGGCTTTGGTCATGAGGTCACGTTTTCATCCCCATCTTCTGCCTCCTGGGCTCACTCTTACTGGGTTCCAGACTTGGAAGGGAAAAGGATGCTCTTTGCTGCTCTCCTTGACCCCCCAACAGACACTGAGTGCTAGGAGTGTGGAATGAAGTGCTCACTTTTGGGGGGCGAGTGACAGTGAACTTGGGCAGTGGAGGTAGAGTCCTGCTGAGAGGCAAGGCTCTGGGTGTGAGTGTGCGGTGCAGCCCTGGCCAGGTGCATGGTCAGTGCCAACCACTTGCAAGCCATTATCATTGTTCTTGCTATTTCATGCCCATTACCCATGGCCCTCAGGTAACCCCAGGGAGTGGGTGAGAGGGCATTTCTTTCCTCATATTTGGCAAGTGAAGAAAAAGGCCCAGAGAGGGTGAATGAGAGCTTTGAGGGCCATGAGCATCAGAGAGAGAGAGAGAAAGGGAGGGTAGAAGGAGAGAGGGGGAAGGAACGGGTAGAGAGACAGGGAAGAGAGAGGGATGGGGGTGCTGATTCAGGAATCTGTGGTTAGCATGTTGAAGTAAGATGCTTTGGTAAATCATGAAGAATAAAGCTACACACGTCACATGTGACAAGGTGGCTAAGGTGAGAGCTGAGGCCAGGGGGCGCCCAGGAAAGGGCTAAGGACTGACCTGTTGCTGCGAGCACCTTCTGTCTCTCTGAGGGAGCCTGTGTGGCACAGAAGACAGAGTGTGGGCTTTGGTGTCAGGAAGCCCTGAGTATGGATCTCAGCCTCTGTCACCGAGGATCGCTGTCACGTCTCTGGTTCTCAGTCTTATCACCTGTTAAAGTAAGATAATCACAGTTTTTACCTCCCAGGGTGCTGGCGAGCTTACGATATCTGGCACATAGTCTGTGCTCAGCAGAATGAGTCCCTTTTGCACAGGCCCCAGCTGTCCCCTGGGGGGCTGGAGTGGACCCTGCTAATTCTGGGGAGGTAATAGAAACTGACCCCCATGCCATGGAATGCAGGCTGATAACATGAGGGTATGCTCTTGAGCTGGGCCTTAATACTCAGTAAAGTGTTAAATATTAATACTCACGAATGTTCTGGTCTATTATTTAGCTTAGCCAAGGAGAATTGAGGGAGGGGCTATGATGCTCTCTAAGTTTGAACCTTAAAAATATTAGTGGCCATTTATTAGTGGCCTGGGGCACTTAATTATTAGTGGCCTGCTCTTTCCCCAGCAAGTGCCTACACCTGCATGTCACAGACTCTGCCCTGTGACCTGCAGTGCACAGGCAGCCCTTCCTGGGCAGGGAAGGGGAGTCAAGGACACTTGGGGTGGAGGGGTCATTAGAAGAGAAATAATGAAATAAACAGTTTTCATGCAAAAACTCGGTGGGGCTGGGGCAGCCGCAGCAGAAAGGACAGTCTGAGTTCCTGGGCCTAGATCCTTATTATGAAGTGTGAAATCTTCTCTGCCCCTGCCACCGCCAGCTTTTTGCCCATATGATGCACGGCCCCTCCTCCAAAAGGGGAGAAGGTTGGCTTGTGAAGCAGGGAAGTCCAGCTGGGGAAACGATCTATTAGGCAGATGAAAAGACATTTTTTTCCACTGCTGTTATACTGTCCGCCCCAGACAACACACTCATTACAGTTATATCTCATTCAGCTCACCTAGAGAATAAAATTAGAAATCAAGTCAACTCCCCAGAGTCTTGTTATATCAATCTGACTTACACAAAACAGGCCAGACAGAGTGTGAGGTTTCCATAAAATTAGGCTGTGTCCCCAGGGGCTGCCTTGAAGCTACCCAACATTTCAGAAAACTGCCAGGCGCCCTTTTGCATAATTTATCAATTACACACAATTCAATCCATCGCAGGCAGGAGGCAGGAGGCAGGAGACATGGCTTAGGACGAAGGGGGCCTGGGAGCAGCAGCGAGGGCAGGAGGACGGAAGCGCAGGTCCTCTCTCACTACCTGGCTGAATGAGCTTGGGCAAGTCCTCTATCCTCTTGGGACTCAACTTTCCCTAACCACAAACCAAGGGGTTTAGACTGGGGGACCTAACTGGCTCAGTTTTAGGACTTGTTGGAATGCTGGAATTCCAGACTTACGAAATTACAACACTATGGGGGGAGAAAGAGATGCCCAGAGCAATGCCCAGAGCATCTGCCTGGTGAGTGCTGCAGCATTGAGTGGCCAAGGTTGGCACAAGAGAGTGGGTGCCCAGGTGGTGAGTGACCTGGAAGCCACTCAGAGGTCTGCATCTCGAATGTACCAATTGGCTGTCACCCCTTACACCTGTCTACTGTGTAACTTCTGGGGCCACCTCTATTTAGGCTCAATTGCTCCTCCCAAGCCCCTAGGGAAGTAGCTGGGCTGCCAGAGCCTTCCTGCTTTTCTGTTGGATGTAGAGACAGATGCCTCAGGAGCAGGAGTGATGTGCCCAAGGCCACTGAGATTGTGTCATTGATCCTGTGGTCTCTCTCTACCCCCCCCCCACCCTCCCTGGACCCTGTCCCTGGAGCTCACTTATTCATCACACAAGCAACTTGTGCTACTTTCATCTACCAGCCCACCTGGGGCAGAGAGCAGGGCTGTTTCTCTCAGTTTCCCAAGTCCTTGTCAAGAACCTGCCCTCACTGTGAATGCTCAGGAAGTGTGGTTAGACAAGAAAATAAATGAATATTGAACACAAAAAAAGAGACAGCTTCATAATGCCAATTTCCTGAATCCCTGTCCAGTGCTTCTGGCCCTGAGACCTGGCAAACCGTTCACTTGCCCTTGACTTCTATGTCATAATTGAAGGCCCTTCTGTAGGCTCAGCTGGACCCAGTTCTGGTCCATTACAGAAAAGACAGGACATCTTTCTCCAGCTTCAACCCCACCATCTGGAAGGTCCTTACTTGGCTGTGCTGTCCGCGATGATAGAGTTTGTGGGAGAGCTGGGACTTGAACTACTCCTGCCTGATCCCAAATCTGCCCACTCTGGTAAGCCATGATTCCATCACATTGTCCTGTAATTCCCAAGGTGCCGTCTCACTCCCTGTGTCGCTTCCACCCTTACAGGATTGTGGTGTGCAGGTAGGCAGGGTGGCAACTGTCAGCCCACGATAAGGACAAGAAGACCATGCTCGGAAAAGTGGAGTGACGTGCGAAGGCCACTCAGCTTGTGACAGAGTGGGCGGAGATTCAGGCAGCTTGTGGCTGGGAGGCGAGAGCTCAGAGAGCTCGGACCTGCATCTGCTGATTCCAAACTAGGTGTTTTAATCCCCCGTGTATGGTCGGTGTTTGTTTGCTTATTTGTTTTTGTTTTATTAAAGGGCTGAAGAGAATATGCCATTCTCCCCCCAGAGTGGCATTCCCCTCTGCAAAGAAATCAACAGAATGGGATTTCCTAATGAGTTGGGGCCCACTGGGCCACCGAGCTGAACCAAAGGCAATTTTGCTATGCTGAAATGCTAAATTATCTGCCTGGCAAATATCAGCTCAAATAATGAAACCTAATATGTCCTCATTATCCTCCTGGAGGAAGGCCACGCTACCGGAGGAAGGAAGACACACAGGGGCCTATCTGTTGTCCTCAAATGGAGGGTTGGAAAGGTCAGGGGTAGGTCATGGGGAGAAGTTCAGGTAGCCCGAGCCATGTGCCAAGAAGGGGAGAAGACATTCTGAGAAGGCTTTGGAAGTGCTGCAGAGGCTGCTTTTGTTGCCAGGTCTTAGGGCGAGCAGGCAGGCAGGCTTCTGAGGCAGTGAATGCAACTCCCGGCCCCCTCAGCCTGGGAGTGAGGGACCAAGAAACTTAACTAGATGGGGCAGTGCCAGCCCCACTTCAAGATGTCTTGGAGGGGAGGAAGTGTTTGTAGCTTTTGTCTGAAAGCAAAATGCTTAGCCACTGTTTTCTCCAGCCTCCATGGAAATGAAATCCAGGAAGCTAAGCGGTGGGTGATTATGGGGTTCAACTCACTTATTAACAGCCCACAGAGGATTATCATGGGGCTTCTAGGCAAAGCCCACAGAGGTTTGGCAGGGCAGCGGTGCTTCCTGGCTCTCAGAGAGTGCAGCCTCCTCCAGGACCTGCCTCGGCCAGGCTGTGTGTCCCTGCCCTCCCAACCCACAGGCCAGGAGGAATCAGCCCAGGAGATGCAGCCCAGGAACCAGCCTAGAAGGTGCTTTGTGAGTTGTGTCTCCAGTTCTACAGGGCGTGAGGATGAGCAGGGAGAAAAAAGTGCCCACCCCATGGTACAGATATTTACAAAGGTCTTGCTGGGGAGGGAGATCACTTAGGTTAGGTTGGTCCAGTAGCAGAAGAGCAGAGGTTAGCAGACAACAGCCAAATCCACCTGCTGCCTGTGTGTATACATCAAGTGCTAGTGGGTGCAGCCACTCTTTTATAGATTGTCCATGGCTGTTTCAAGCTACGAAAGCAGGGTTATGTACAGCCATCCCTCAGTATCTGGGGAGGATTATTTTTAGGACCCTCACTCACATATACCAAAATCCCATGCACACTCAAGTCTCACAGTGGGTCCTGCAGAACCTGCATGTAAGAAAAGTTGGCCCTCTGCATACACAGGATGAGAAACTGTTTTTAGTCTTCATTTGAAAACATTTCACCCATCAGTGGACCCAGGCAGTTCAAACCTGTGTTGTCCCATGGTCAACTGTCATCGCAACAGAAAGCATTTGGCCTACAAAGACAAAAATATTTCCTGTCTAGCACTTTAAAGACAAAAGTTCCCCAGCTCTAGGTAGGGGGAAAAGTATGAATTTCAGAGCTGACTGTATATAGGTTCCAACGTACTTTTACCTTTGTTATGTATTTCTTGGACATGTTGCTGCCCTTCCGAGGCTCAGTCTTTCCATTTGTAAAATAGGGGTGATAATCTATTTCATACATGCTTATTAGATGGTGTTCAGTCTATAGCAGGCACTCTTAGAAGTGCTTACTTGGCAAGAATTGACTTGCTTAATCCTCAGCAACTTGGTGAAGTAGGTGCCATTATCATCACGCCTATTCTACAGAGGGGGAAGTGGAGACCAGAGAGGTTTAGTGATCTGTGCAGGGGGGCACAGCGGAGGGATCTGAATACAGGTGATACGTTTCTGGGGTCTGTGTCCTTAACCATTGTGTGCATAGTTTCTCACAACACTATTGTGTGATGATTAAGTGATAATGGGTGAGCAGGACCAAGGCAGGTCCTGGAATATGGTAGGAACTCAGCTTATATTAGCTCCTCCTTCCCCTCTGCCTCTTCCCCAAATAGTTTTGCTTTCTGCAACTGTCCAGAGTAAGGGTGCTGACCCTTTGAATGGAAGTTTCTTAGATCATCGCGTCACCCTGATACCATGGGAGCTGCTGTGCATTTTCTGGAGCTCTCCCTCGTCCCCTCCTGACATTGCCCCCCCTCCACTGTTTAGTTAATAATAACATATCATGTTCTGTCTCAGATGCATATCAGTTGTGTGTAATTATTTATGGAGAAATAGACAGATGAGTCCCTGCTTGGGCCGTTTTCACGGGCAGCCCGACCCATCACTTAGCATCCCTCTCTCCCCTAGTCTAATAACACTGTCCACTTTAGATCCCAGGGCCTTGATTTATTAGGTAATTTGTTTCCTCTCTGTGGCTTGGGCCCGCCTGTCATCAATATAATAGAATGATGGAAGTGCAAGCTATAGACACCAGACATTAAAAACTAGGCAAATATTACCCATTTCAACTCCTCGTCAGCCACAGCCGCTTCACAGCAATCCTCACTCAGCCCCTGCTCATCTGGGGAGGCGAGAAAAAGGACGTTCAGGGTCTGGCTCCTCAGAAAATGGCGCTTTGCAAATTGGGCTGGTTGCTCTGCCAATGAACGTTTTGGGGAAGAAGCCCAGAAGAGCCCACGCGTGCACCCCTGAGGGTGAACACACACACACACAAACATGCACATGCACACAGACGCACCATGTGTGCTCACACACACACGTATAAAGCAGAGGAATCTAAAAGGCTTAATCTGCTGAGGAAGGAAAAGGACAGGGCCCCAGCTCTGTCACTAAGCACCTGAGGGGACTTGGAGAAGTCACCTCATCTCTCTGGGCCTGAATTGCCTCATTTATCAAACAAGCAGGTGGATTAGATAAGGTCCTTGTGGCCGTCTAGCCTTCACATGCTTTGGTGTGGCCAAGCTGACACAGAATGTAAGAGGCACGGTTAGAAATTGAACTTCTTGCTGCCTGATGCCAAGATCACTGCTTCTAACACTGTGTCATGCCATTTCCATTGATCATCGCTGTCATCAAAATTATCGGTGCTTTCACTATCAATAGCTCTGTCACAATCACTGAAGTAATACCACCAATACATTATCTTTAATTGTATCACAGAATTATCGGTGCCACGACCTCCAAGAGCACACCACCACCACCACCATCATCACCATGCTAATTCCACTGGGTGTTTTATTCATTCCAGCTTTTACAGGCGGGATGTTATGTAGCCCCCACATCAGTCCTGGAAAATAGACATTGTTGTAACTATCTTGGTTTTAATAGATGAACAACTGAGGCACAAAGTGGCTAACTAGTTTTTTGAAGTCACACATTAGTAAATGCTAGACATTGGATTTGAACTCAGGCCTGCTTAGCTCCGAAACAAGCTCTCAATCATTATGATGTGTGTTCTTGGCTTTATCATCACATAACCATTATCATCACATCAGTGTCACCAAACCGCACAACAGGATCTTTTTAACCACTCCCAAAATCATGACCAAAATCAACACTATTGCTTACTTTGACATCACCAATGTCAGAATCAATTATCATTAATATAATTTACCAATACTGTTTCAACGTAAACACCATCATTAATCATTAGCAATATCACCATTGACACTGTCATCAATATAGCCCATACCAATGTCATCATCAATACCATCAAAAGCATTGTCTTAGAGTCACTTGCTAATACTGACATCAATGTTAGTATCACTATTGTCACTAGAAATATGGTCACTGCCACCAACCTGTCCACACCAACATAATAATCAATATTACAAAAGGAAGAATGATCAGGGCCATCATTAATTTCATCATCCACAGGGAATCACGATATTGCCACCAATATGATCAACCTTTTCAATCACATCATCACCCATAACATCATCCTCGGTTCACCTTTATTGATATTCCCATCAATATAATCAACATAAATAACATATCCCTGCAATTAAATGGATGACACAGACACCAATGTATTCACCATGGTTACAGACAGAGCCCACTGAGTTCCCACTCTGGGATTTGCACCGTCCTAATTCTTTTCTCCCCTGGTACTGTTCAGACAGCTGTGAGAAATGCAAAAATATTTGATTCATTGCCACACAGCCCATTCAGATGTTGGCAGGGTCATTAGGAATTTGAAAATTTTCTATCTCCAGACTTAAGCGATTTCTGTTTCAGGAATTTTAGGCCATTGATTATCTTTAAATCTCACCTCTCCTTTAAATTCAATGACTTCATTGTTTCCCAGTGGGATTCCATCTCCTGTTTCCTCATTCTTCTATTGCATGTTTTAATCTCTGTTATGACATTTACTGTCCATCTTTTGTCCAAGTTGTTTACGTGTCTGTCTCCTGCTCTAGGGTGTGAGTTCTTGAAGATGGGGCTAGGTTTCTGCCCACACCCCCTACAGGCTGTGCACACAGCATTGTCAATACTTATGTTTGGGGGATGGAAGGAAATGAAACACCAGCTGGTCCATAATAGTCATGTGGTGGTGGGTAGAGGACATGAGGTTGAGAATCAAGATGTCCTGATTTTAGTCTGAGTTGTCCCTGACTGTGCAACCTCGCACCATCATTCCTTTCCCTTGCCTTCCCCGGCCCTTCCTTCTTCCCTTTTCCTCGTCTCTCCTTCCATCCTTCCTTCCTTTGTCATCCCTTTTTCACACTCAACACATCACCAGATTCTGTGGTTCCATCTTCTAAGTATACCCCCCAAACCACCCATTTCTCACCCCTTCTCTTTTGCGTGTCCCCTCCCCATAAAAGTTGCACATTTTTTGCTAGAACCACTGCAGTCGCCTCTTCATTGGTTTTGCTGCTTCCACTCTACTTCCCTAAACTCTGTCCCCAGTGGGACTGGAGTGCTCCTTTAAAAGTACAGATCGGTTCACATTAGCTCCCTACTCAAGCTTCACCACGGGACTTTGCATCTTGCTTAAAATAACACCCAGACCGTTCCCTGTGGTCTGCAGAGCATGCACAGTCCTGCTGCCTGTCCTCCCCCCACCGCAGGCATCAGCACCTCCCCCTGCACCTCCTCTGATCCTGCTGCACTGTTCTTGCAGCATCTTGAAAATCCTGAGCTTGTTTCTGAGACAAACCCTTTCACACTTGCTGGAAAGTTTCTTGTGTGCCCGGAAAATTCTTTCCTTCGACCTTCACATGGCTTTCTCCATTACATCACTCAGTTCTCCAAGCAAATGCCCTTTCCTTAGAGAAATTTTCCATGACCACCCTCTGGGGAAGAGTGCCCTTCCATAGACAATCCTTTCTCAGTAAATCCACCTGCTTGGTGAAAATTTACTGACTGTCTAGTGTAGGAATTCTCAACCTCAATACTTGATTTTTTTGGATGGATCATTTGGTGTTGGGGGTGGGGACCTTCCTGTGCAGTGGAGGAAGGTCACAGCATCCCTGGCTTCTAACAACTAGATGACAATAGCACCAGCCTCTCCCAGTCGTGATAATTAAAAATGTTTCCAGACATTGCCAAATGCCTCCTGGGGGTAAAGTGGCTGCTAGTTGAAAACCACTGACTGACACTCTTTTGACAGCTCAGAGATACAGCAGTGAGTAACACAGAGGCCCCATCTACACACACTCTCTCCTTCCCTGGCCCTCTTGGAGTGTATGGTAGTGGGAGAAAACAATGAATACAATAAGTAACTAACTTATGTCTATTCTGGAAAGTAACACGTGCTATGGAAAAAACACCCAGCAAATTAAGAGTGATCAAGGGAGGGGGCTGTGATTTTAAAAAGGGTGGTCAGGGTGAGCCTCATTGGAAAGGTACTTCAATATTTGTTATTATTTTTTATATAATCATGACCTATATCACAACATCAAATTATATCTTGAGTTTGTTTCTCTGTTTATTTCCTGTCTTCTCCTCCAGAAAGTCAGCTCTGTGAGGGTATAAAATGTTTCTTTCCTATTCAAAACCTTGTACAGGCAGTCAGTCTCTGGGTTATGAACAAGATAGGTTCTGCAGATTTGTTCATAGGTTGAATTTGTATGTAAGTTAGAACAGGTACATTCACCTATTACCTGTATAGCCTCTGTTCATAAGGGAGAGTTTTATGTAAGTTGGATGTTTGTAACTTGGGGACTGCCTATATAGCCAACACTTAGAACAATGCCTGGCCCATAGTGGGTACTCAGTCAACATGGAGGTCATTCCCAGGAGCTGGGAACGGAGAGCCTAGACAGACAGCACCTGCCGTGATATTTAAAGACACCCCTTGCCTCCCCATTCTGCCTACCCCAATCCTGAGGTAGCTCCTCTTACTAACTTATTTTGTGGGTAATTAAGAACTTCCATAATTTATTTAGCTTATACTCAGGGTTAATTTCAAGCAGCTAATTCTCTTGCTGGAGTGCTGGTCCTCTTCCAATGGGGTAAATCTGAACACAAAGCATCTTGTCAAGGACAGTTCTGTCCCTCCTGCTCATTGGCTCCCACCTTGATGTCTTCTCTCCCTTATTCACAGACAGCTCTTCTTTCTGAGACACTGGCTGAGCCGGAGGAAAGGCTGCTTTGGAAGGGCTGGGGAGTGAGTACCCCAGCATTGGAGGTGTTCAAGGGTAGATTCCATGGTCACTTTCCAGGTGCGGTCAAGAGGACTGGAGCCCTTGATGGTGGCGACACAGAGTCAGTGATTTGAAACTCTAGTGAGCACTAGAGGGTTCATTAAGTAGATTAACAGATTGCTGGGCCCCACCCCTGACATTCTGACTCAGCAGCCTGGGAGGCGGAGGAGGCGAGGCCCAGGTGATGTCTGGGGCTACTGGTCTAGGGACCAGGTTGAGTCACTACACTACACTGCTCCTCTGCCTCTTGAGCTCTGCAGCCACATCACATCTCCTTCTTTTTAGGTACAAATGCAGTTCTCTGGCTTCCACCTGCCCCGTGTCTCCTGTCTAACTTTGAACTTGCCTTTCCCTGACACCTTCTGTGGTCCTTCTACAGTCTTAAACATTTCATTTTATGCCTGCCATCTCCCCTCCCTCACCATCACTTACAAAAAGGAAAGAAGGAAGGAAGGAAGGAAGGAAGGAAGGAAGGAAGGAAGGAAGGAAGGAAGGAAGGAAAGAAAGAAGCTCCCGCCTTAGTCAGTAAATGATTCTTTTAAAAGCCAAAGGTAGATACTAACCTCTACTGCGAGGGATATGGAGCCAGGAGACTTGACTCCCACGAAGGGTACAGTTTGCCTGGGGAGAATCTCATGTGAACTTAGAACTCCGGGGAAGCATCAGAGATAACCCAGAAGGGATCAACAAGCACAGAGAGGAAGCACGGAGCTCGTTCCCAGGAAAGCCTGCCCTTTGTGGCCTGGGTAATTGTGGATGGTTCAGGAGAGGGTGAGACATGAGCTGAGACCTGCAGGATAAAAGGAAGGGAAGTATCAAGTCAAACCATGTGAAATTGCTGCTGTTCAAATATTCTTGACCCTCAAAACCTAAAATGTCATATGGCTCAATCAAAGAGTATTATTTTAATTTCTCCTATGCATCAGGTATAATCCATTTTGCAGATGAGAACTGACATTCAGTGAGATTAAACAACTCGCCCAAAGGCACAGAGTAAGAGGCAGAACCAAGAAGCCAGACCAGTTTGATGCCACACCATGAATGTAGGATGTATCTAGCTCCGTGTGTCTCAAGCTTTGGACAGAGCACCAGAATCTCACAGGGGCCGGTTAAAATCCAAATTGCCAAATCCCTTCTCCCTGTTCAGTGGCTAGCAGGGCAACAAGAAGAGGTTGGGATACTTGAATTTCAAACCAGCTCCCCGGGAGCACTGATGCTGCTGTCTATGGACCACACTTGGCCTTGTACTGGTCTAGACCAGCAGGAAGAGAGAATTCTTGTAGGAGGCGAGAGAGGCGGCAGAGGGAGCAAAGTCCCAGAAGCAGGGGTGGGCACGGGGTGTGCAGTGATAGCAGGGCTACCAGGGTGGGGGCAAGCTGGGGCAGTGAGGAAGCTGAAACAGGCTGTGGAGGGCGGCAGGGCCTGGTCATCTCCACCCTCCCCATCCTGGTCTCTGTCACTCAGACCTTGCCCCATGCAAGGAGGCAGCATCCAGCAGCATCCATCCCCCTCCCCCACGGAGACCCGGAGAGGGTTTTGTAGCCTAGATAATTTCTCCAGCGCCACCGATCCCTTCTGCCAAGTGTGATAAACCCTATTTCATAAAGAAGACATGAATGGCTGTAATCAGATACAATGTTTGCTACACTGAACAAAATGAGCAAAAGAAAAAAAAATATGCAGCCGGGCTATAATTATGGGTGTAATATTTCAGCCCATTAGCAAAAAATATCTCAGAAACCTGCTGCCCCGCCTTCTCAGCTCAAAAATTGGATGCTAAGCTGGTGAAGGCAAACAGAGAGCAGAGCACGGAAGCAAAGGCCTAATTAATTGCTTATACAAATTCTTTTTTTCCCCTTTTCTGTTGGCATTGGGGTCTGACAAGTTGAGTCCTTCGCTGCACCAGATGAAGAGCGGCAGTTACTCTACCCCCACCACCAGCAGCACTGCCCTGGGGGCTTCTGTGGGTCCCTTCCTCAGCTCTGCCCAGCCCAGGCTGGTACTAGTTCGTGATGGTCAAGGGCCTGCTGCTTCCTAAGCACTTGATGCAATTAGTATCTCTGGACAATTCATTGCTGCCTTTTGTCGCTTGCTGTGTGCCAGCCACAGTGGTAAAACCTTTCAAATGTGACCACATTTTCCTCTGGGCACAGCATTTTGTAGTGTGATGAATGTTGTTGACACCCGTCAGGTCTCTTTTGACTTTTTTTGTTGTTTTATTTTTGGGCCCTAGCACCTGTAACTGTTCTTGGGGGACTACCCATGAGCTACTGGAGTCACTTTGCCTGGGTGCAGGGAGCCCCCATGACCTGGGAATCTGTGCCCCAGAGAGGGTCATGGACCCGTGAGCAGCAGGGGGAGGTGAGAGAGCCAGCGCCCCACCCTGTGCCTTGGCTCAGCGGAATGTGTGCTGTGAGTTCACCCTCCGTGGGACTTCGCCCGAGGTCCCTCCTGGCCTGGCTTCCTCCCTGTCCCCGCCCTGCTCCTCTGGTCTTCCCTGGGAATTCTGTCTTCACAGATCACTGGCACTTAAATCTTCCTCCTCCTGCAGGCTGCTTCTGGGGTGCCTGGCCCCAGACAGAGGCTTCATTACTTTCGTTTTTAACAGAGAGGAGATGGAAGTTTGGAGGAGAGAGTAACTCACTGGGGGGACTAACTAAGAAATGGGGACTGGGATTAGACCCCGTGTTATCAGATCCCAGGGCCTCTTCTATTAACCCCTAGGGTGGGACATGTTTCATTAGCACCATCAGCAAGATAGTCCTGGCCTACTCCTTTCTTTTCTCAGATTTTGCAGTTCTCTGCCTCCCAGAGGTTGTATCCAGCCTTCAAACACTTCACCTGCACCGCTGCTGGTGAGCAGACATCTGTCACATTCCCTGCAGCATCTGGCTTCCTGAGGCCCAGCAGTACGTGCCTTCCTCCTATCCCCCTCCCCAGGCAGAGCTCTTAGAGGGCAGTGACTGAATTATGCATCTGTGAATTCTTAGGGCCCAACACAGGGACAAAAACCCAGCAGACTCTCAGGAAATACACATGAAAGATGTGAATTAAGCAGTTCATAGAGGTCATTCGTCCTCCACCTGTGAATGTAGTAACCTTCCCCACACTCTTACTAGTTCCTGGGATCTATATGAATCCAGAGCAGGTTGGAGGTCCAGCAGCCACCACCCTATGTTCCAGAACTTGGCATCATCTGGGCAATTTTTCACACCTTTTTTGTCTGGGACTCTCTAGTCACCCACCTCTTCACTCAGGCTCTCCCAGCTCCACAGGAGTCTGACCTGTTCCTGTGTACACACTCATTCATTCATGCTGCAGTCATCCATCCATCTACCCTCATCCACCCATGGGGACGGTCACATCCCATCTATTCATTCTTCTGTCTGTCCATCTGTCCCTTCATCCATCATCCATCCATCTGTTCATCCAAGCTCTCCTGAGGCTGGCTATGCATTAGGCCCTACGCTCAGTAACAGTCTAATGGGGGATAAGAATGTATTGAGAAGTCAGTCATCAAACAGTGTGATCTGTGCCTCGAGGGGGGAATGTAGAGTCCCCATGGGTACACGGGGGACACTCCTGACCTAGCCTCAGTGATTGGGAAAGTTTTCCCAAGGCCCCTGAGTAGTGAAGAGAAGAGTGGGGGTGGGGTGGGCAGATTGTCCCTGGCAGAGAGAGCAGCAGGGACAGTACCAGAGGTTAGTAAGTGAATAGAAGGTTCAAAGGAATAAAGGGCATTCAACTTGGCAGGATCCCAAGTTGTGAGGGGACATTAGAGATGAGGATGGAAGGGCTGGCTGGGGCGAGATCTCATGGGGCTTTTCTCAGGATCTGAGAGAGGGAACGAGCCTGCAGGAAAGAGAATGTCATGCTCAGATTTGCTTTTTTTGGAGGGACACTCTGAGAAGACGACAGTGGAGACAAGGAGATGAAAGGCAGGACTGGGGTTGAGGAGGTGGGGGGACCACTGGAGAGACTTGCAGCTCCCACATGACTCTGTTGGAGGCAGGCGCTGCTGTGATTGCAGGGATAAAGAGAGAAGTGGGCTCCTGTGCTGGAAAAAGGAGATGTTTAGAAACCGATGGAGGTGGGTGACAGGGAGAGGAATGAGGCAAGGTTGACTCTGGGTTCCTCAAGTGAAGAGGTAGAGCAGGTGGGCCTGCTGCATGCAGTCTGGCCCCACTTTGGACAGGTTGGGGTTGAGATGTCTGAGGGGCTTTCCTACAGGGCTCAAAAGACAATTGGCTCCAAAGCCCAGAGAGACCATGGCTAGGAACAGAGAAGTAGGGCTCACCAGACCAGGAATGGCCAATGACTTTGGAGGTAGGTGAGAAGGCCCAGGGAGGCTGGATCCTCCTTCTGCTCTGTCCTTCCCTCCAGAGCCCACTGGGCCTCAGAAAAGAGGGTCAAGCCTGAGGCTGTTTGTCTATTCAACTGCTGTGTGACAGCCTTCCCTTCCAGAGGGTTCTTTCACTGGAAGGAAGGGAGATTGTCCTTCTCATCATGGCTTTCTCACCAGAGAAAGAAGGGAATGAGCATGTATTTGGTGTCAGAAGCTTGGGAGTTGGGCCTCCATCCACCACTACTTTTGGAAATGTTTTTAATTATTAATTTACTATGTGTGCATTCTACAATAATAAATGACCTAGAACAAATACAACATAAATATGATAGACCCCACCCCTCATCCTGCCAATGCTAGTCCCATTCCCTAGTGACAATTATTATTGTTCTTATTGTTGGTATTATTCTTTCCATATTTTTTTCTCTCTCTAATAGACACAAATACACACTATACATATTGTTCAGCAATTGACTGTTTTTGGTTTGTAAATATATGCTAAACATATTTCTACATTCTATATCAAAATGTATATAGAATTATTTCCATTTTCCTTTCTTTCTCATTTTTTATCATAGGAATTATAAATCTTATGATTGAAAATGTGGAAATTCATAAAAGTATAAAAAAGAAGACTAAAATCTGCCAGTACCCTAAAATTTCATTATCCAGTGATGATGAACACTCAGAAAAATAACATATGTAATTTACTTTTAATGGGCCATAATAGAAGAAAAAGAAACTGAATTTTAGAAATAATGAATTTGGGAACTTCAAGTAGATTTTTCTTCAAAATAAGAGATATTGGTCCATATATAATTTCTCTCACTTTATTTTAACTTTAAAGAAATTGGCAGGTTGAAGTTGTGATGTTTTATTTTAACCATATGTAGGGGATTTCTAGTGTAGATAGAACTTAGTCATTACTCTAGTAAAAATCAGAAGATATACCTTTTTCTTAAATAAATAAACAGACTCATTGATCTGCCTATATATTTTTTGATTAAAAATAATGTAAAAGGTAAGCCTATTGTTAGGATAATTTGTCATGAGAAATTATTGAAATATCTAATCATTTTCATAAAGAGCAAACAGCATGAGCCAATAGTTATCATCTGTTCCTAATACAATCCTAAATAGATTATGTATAAGTTCAAAGCATTCATTACCTGCTTCTTCCCATATCACCTGACCAATGGTAGGTTGGTTCTGTGGGTTTAGAAAGCACAACTTCCTACACTTCATCAGTGGCACTAAATCATGTAATAATTTAGCTCCTTTACTATCTGGACCATGAACTTCTTGTATAGTTCTTTGTTTTCCCAAGAGTTTGTAATTGCTTTCTTTCTTTTCTTTTTTTTTTGAGACAGAGCCTCAAGCTGTTGTCCTGGGTAGAGTACTATAGCATCACAGCTCACAACAACCTCCAACTCCTGGGCTTAAGTAATTCTCTTGCCTCAGCCTCCCAAGTAGCTGGGAATACAGGCGCCCACCACAATGCCCAGCTATTGTTTGGTTGTCTTTTAGTTGTAGTTGTCATTGTTGTTTGGCAGGCCTGGGTTGGATTTGAATCCACCAGCTCTGGGGTATGTGGCTGGCACCTTAGCTGCTTGAGCTACAGGCACCAAGTCTGTAACTGCTTTCTTTTTTGTTATTGTTTTTGTTGTTCAGCTGCATCTCATGCATTGATTCCATTGATTCCATTGATTCTCAGCATTCCACATTCTTACTTATAGGATTTGGGTAATTCTGTTTTCTTCTTAGGGTTATTGTTCATGGAGTCCTCTGATTTCTTGTTCTAATTGTGGCTTATTGCTTATTAGGCTAGTGTACAACTGTCCAACTGTTATTTCTTTTTATTTTTATTCTGGGTTAATTTTATGATTTCTTTGAATCTATTGTCTTCATCTTTTTTAAACTCAATTTTTGTTTTGTCAGAGTATATCCTCAGGAATATTTTCCAAGAAATGTGCATAACAGGGGTGAAGATGTAGAGTAAGTAAATCTGAACCTTAAGTATCTAAAAATATATTATGCCTTTACACTTGAATAACAGATTCCAAATGATTTCCCTTCAGAATGCTATAGACACTGCTCTGTTGCCTTCTAGCAATCTGTGTGTGAAAAATCAAATGCAAGTTTGATCATTGTTTCTTTTGAGATTTCCTACATTTTTTCCTCAAGAAGTCTTAAAACTTTCTCCTAATTTGTTGAGAAGTGTGTGTGTTTCATTACACCTGCTCTGTACTTGATGAAATTAACAGATGGCTATAGCTTTTTTTTTTTTTTCCCCAGCCTGCTTTCCTTCCCTTTGGAAACTGCCACTTCGTGTGACTTTGGAGATACTATTAATGAAGGGTCTCTTCTTTCCCTTCCCCAGAATGAAAATTAGAACATTTCCTTTTATCTCTTCATCCAAGAGATTGAATCAGTGGTGGACATGCAACCAAGCCAGGCCAATCAGAGTACTTTTTTAGAAGCTGATCAGGTCTCTGGGAGAGAGAAGATAATGCTCCTTTCTCTGGGTTTAGTACAATGAAGAAGTAATCTGGACGTTATAGAGGCCTTCTTAGTCACTATACATAGAAATCCTGCCTGGGAATGAACCCAACCCAGAGGAAAGAAGAGAAGAGGGGAGGTAAGCAAAAGAGAAACCATTCAATTTTTTAACCTCTGGATGCAGGCAAGACTGAAATTATATTAGCCAGTATTTTCATTTTTTTCTTTCAGCTCTTTGAGTTGATTTTCTATCAAACATAACCCAAAGAATTGAGATAATACAGTAATCCCTTTTAACTCCCAAATTAATTTTTTTCATTAGCTTAAGGAAATTTTCTTCTGTTAATTGATTATTCCTCCCATTTCCTGGCTTTGGTTCTCCTTCTGGAATTCCTATTAGTTGTGTATTGGCTTTTCTGGGATCCAGCATCCATCTCCTTTTACCCTTTGCCATTTTAATCTATATTCTGAGACATTTCCTAGACTTTATTGTGTAGATCTTTGATTTGGTAATCCATTCTTCCATTCTAGCCCTTTTAATTAAGCTCTTCATCTCAGTCGATAGAACTGAGTTCTTTTAATTTCTAAGAACTTTTACATTATTTGCTTGCTTCCTTTGTTTCATGCTTTGCTTTAGGGACACAATGCCCTTGCAGTGAATTAGCACCAGTTCTATTCTGTTAGCAGCAACATCACTGTTTTTCCTTGGAATTACTTTGCTCACCTTGATCCTTCTCTTTTATGTAGTTAGTTTTCCTAAAACCTTGGTAATCTTCAGATAGCATTAGAATGTTTGAATAAATAATGAGATTGATCAGTAATCAGGATGGATTGTTCCCCCTGCCAGTTGCATAGGTCTGATTGAAAAATGTGCCTCTCTCCTGAATGGGACAATGGGCTTGGGGGTGTCTGGGTGAGGCTTGCAAGAAAGGAACAGAAATGCAAGCTCATGACGCTCCAGCATTGCTGAAGTAAGGAAGGCTTTCCTTTAAGTGTGGAGAGCCTTAATGTACACTACTTTTGATATTTGAGATCACTAAATCCTTAAACTCTTCAAAATCACACATTAAAAACAATTGAACTAATGGGGAAAATAGGGTTAGGGATAAACTACTCAAAATACACGCAACACTATAATGAGACAGTTACTCCAAATAGTAACAACTCCAATAAAAAATTCCCATGTTTTAAGAACACATTACATTTTTAATAGATTTAAAAAATACTATAGTAAATACAAGGCTTTACTTTTTCAAAAAAGAAGTGAAAGTAGCTTAATTGTAGGAGGTATAAGGTTGGCTTTAGACTTCTGAGTTACGAAAATAAGGGCAAAATGCATGAAGAATGGAGAGAATCATGTGCAAGACATTCCAGGACGACGTGAGTGACCCCGAGGAGGCATGTAGGTCCTCCTAGTTCTGTCTGTCTCTGGCTTCAGTTTTCTTTGCATGTAGCTTCTGTTACTGGAAGATGTGAGCTAGTGTGTGGGCAAAATCACATCTAAACTGATGTGCCTTCCACATTGTACTGGCACCATGCTCCCGTGTGTCAATTGTGTGTGGGTTTTATCACCATGCAGGTGATAAAACACGCACTGTGGTAGAAGAGATGGCGTCTCCTTCCTCTGTGGAGTCCCTTTCCTTCATTTTTGTTTTCTCTTAGTCTGTTAAGGAGGTCTTGGAGGGCAAGTCTACAGAAATGCCTGCAGAACCCTCTTTTTACTTTGAGAGTTGTTCTCATGGCTTTTTCCTAGGGGCGAATGTCAAGGCCAGCTGTTCTGAATATTCGAGAAGGGTCTGGGACAACCAGTGCACCTGTTCTTCAGGCAGTGTTGGGATTGTTCGTGGCCTTCTGCCTTTGGACTTTCTCTGAGCTTGTGGAGATACAGGGCTCTGGCTTCTGTAGCATGCCTACGAGTCCTGTGCTGACTTGTGCTCTCCTGGCTCTGCCTTCTCAATCAACTGGACTCCATTCCACCACCACCTTTAAGAAACGCTTCTGCACTTCTGGTCCAGGAACCAGAGAACATCCTTTCTATTTTTAACAGGATTCTGGCATGGAGAGAACTTAAATTCTGTGTACGCAGTCTGCATCTCTAATTGTAAATTTCTTCACTACTTTCTGTCCTATTAACTTTGGCCAAATCTTTTCATAACTTTCAGCCTCAGTTTATTATCAGTCCTACCTGCTTCATAGTGTTTGGGGAAGGATAGAAGGATGTGGGATTTATCTATGAACAGAAAGAACGGCACACATTTAAGTTGTGATTAGCTTGTGGAAGAGAACCCTCTAATTTGGCAGGTGAGAAAAAGAAGTCAAGAGACTGGAAGCAATTTTTGCCCAAGGTTACTCAGAAACCTCCAGGGTCTTGGCTCCTAGGTCCTCATCTTTTTCCAAGCCCTGCTACTCCTCAACCTGCGGTTCTGGGGGCAGAGCAATTGAGAATTCAGAAGAGGCAAAGATGGCATAAATAATTCAGTGATTGCTGACCATGGGCCATTAAATTTTCCATGATCTGTTTTATTGTATCTCCTATGGAGCATTAGTCACTTCAGTTCAGATACAAACCAGGCAGTTCATTCTGGCTACAGGAGTTGCTCCTGGTCTCACTCCAGACCCAGGACCATTGGTCTTGGACTTGGCTGGGAGTCCATCCCAAAAGGTAGCCAAACAGGGGTCAGATCACAGCAGGTGTGATGACAAGCCTCCCCTTTTCTGCTCTTGCTCATCACTGAACCACTCATCATAGAAGGGTGATGATCACCACTGAAGCACAGAATATGTTTGCAGATGACCTCAACTTTAGACTTTGCAGCTATCATAACTGATCAGGGATGAAGGTTTAGCAGGTTAATTTGTTCCATTAATACAAACATTAATGGTTACCATCATTTCTAACACTCTATTTTGCCACTTCTACATTTCTTCATATACCAAGAGCCTCAAAATTTGGCAATGGCCCAGGCTTCACATAACTTCTGGGAAACTATGGGTCTTCAACTCTGGGGTCATGCTGTTTAGCATCCCGGAGGTGGTGAGGGCATCTTTGCAAATGGAGAAACAGAGGCTCAGAAAAGGAGTTGGCCTTGGCCAAAGACACAGCTGGCTGGTGGCAAGGCAGGTCCAGGTTCAGCTCTCAGGACTCTCAGTTCAGAGCCGAGAGTCTTGGGAGGGACAATTTCTCCCAGCATCAGATCATCAAGTTATCATCTCAGCTACACAGGGTCACTATGGCTTCTTAGATTTTTAAGTAGAACTGAACATTTTCCCCATTGTCCCACTGCTACTTGAGGTCACAATCCAAGTGTGTTCCCACCCACATCACAGCAGAATCCAAAATGGAAGAATCAAGTGCTGCATGTTAGATTCACCGCAGCGTCCATGGCTTGGGAGGCTTTGCCACTGGACATGGCCTCATTTTTATTCTCCTCACTGATATGGCATTTGGGACAGGAGAGTGCTTGAGGCCAGACAAAGACAAGAAGGGAGAGTCCTCAAATCACATAAGAATCCCCGGTGGGTTGTGAAGTGTGTTAAAAAGAAAGCAGGATATGTAGTCAGGTGGACTGGCTCCAAATTCACTGCTTATCGGTTACGTGCATAAGAGAAACCACATCCTCTCCCGCTTTCCACACATATGACGGGAGGATGCCAAATATGCCTCCGAGAGGTTTTTGCAAAAATCTATGGGAAAGATGTTGTGAATCGCCAAAATCCTTTTGACACCTCTATCAGTTAACCATTGCAGCATAACAAACCACCATACAACTTAATGGCTTAAACCAACCATTTATTATTAAGTTTACGGGCACTCACCTCATCTTCTGATCAGTCAATGTAGGCTAGGCTCCTTCACATGTATGGGGCCTGCTGGTTATAAACTGGGTTAGGGTTGGAAGCGTCAGCTCTCTTACACTCTAGCGTGCTGGTTTGAGCTTTTCCACATGAAAACCGCAGGGTTCTAAGAGAGAGCATGGAAGCCCTCAAGCCTGCTGAGGAACCAGTGCACTGTCACTTCTGCTACATCCTGTTGGCCAAAGCAAGTCACAAAGCCAGATCAGATTCAAGTTGAAAGCAGAAATGGGCTCTTCTTTGACAAGAGGAGCTGCAAAGTCACATTACAAAGGACATGTATACAGGGGGTCTGAAGGGCTGTGGCCATTTGTACAGTCAGATCTAAAAACCATCCTCAGGCCCATATTTTCCTTTAGTGAGTGCAGAGCAGACTGAGATAGATATAGAAAGAGTGCCAGATGTGACTTTCAAGACAAGTACAATAGCTTGTCCAAGTCTACAGAGTTGGGGAATAGTAGAGTCACCACAAGACCCAGGACTTTTAATGACTCCCCTGTTCAATGTGTCAGTCCCCAAATCATATTATAAGCACAATGCATAGGATGGGAGATTTTGCTGTGGCCATTTTTGAAGAAGACATTGCCACAGCAGTCTAATGTGGTGCTTTGTGTCCAGGAGAATGGGACAAGGGAGTGCTAGGAGAACAAACTCTGGAGCCAGGCTGCCCAGAATCCATTCCCAAGCCCTCCACTGACCATCTGTATAACTGGGCAAGTTTGTCTACTGTCCGTGCCTTGGTTTCCTTGTCTGTGCAATGAAGACCATAGTGGTCCTTACCTCCTAGGTAGTGGTGTGGATTGATTCAATGTAGTAAAAGGTAGAATAAGAGGTAGAACAACAATGGACTCAGTTTTCCCAGTTATCAAATGAAGGACGGACTATATGAGTTCTAAGGTCCTTTCTACCCCTGGCATTCTGTGATTCTACTGGCACACTGATGTGTTCCTCAGCACCATGCCAGGGGCTCTGAGGACTCCCAAACCAATGGCCAGTATGTGGGACTTATTGTCTTTGTCCTCCTTGCAGGGATTTTCCTGATTCTCATCTTTGGTGTCACACCTGGTCCAAGCTCTTAGAGGCCTCAGATGCCTGAAATAAACCAGTACTAACCTGACTTCCCCTTGTAAGCTCAGCCCCTGAAAATACCTTTCGTAAATCAGGTATTGGCAACATAAAGATGATGGGACCTCCTCACTTTCCTGGAGAGGCTAAGCCATGAGCATCCTTAGCAGGAACCAGCTCTATTGTTCTCCTTGGCCAGTTTTCCCCTTGATTTCCTAGGAGTGTTTTGGTGAAGTGAGATGTGGTTCTCAGTAGGACTGATAGCATCTGGAGGTTTCTGAGACCTCCCTCACCCTCACTGTAAGCGGGGAAATTTCTGTCTCTGGAAATACAACCAACACATATGATTTTATTGCCCAGGCCTTGTCTACCAGGGACCACCAGGCTATGGGGAATTGAGCATATTTTCAATATGGGGTAGCAAAAAAATTCAACACAAAGTGTCCCCTCCCAGCCATCCTCCTGGAGACTGTTTCATGGTTATTTCTTAGAATTTAACATGAGCTAAGCCTTGAAAGGAGATGAAATTCAGCTAGCTGCAGGGAAGAGGGGAATGAAGTACAGGATTGAGGAGGAATATGAGGGAGAAAAGGCCAGGAAGTGGGTCTGAGGAAGCCATCTTTGGGAGTAAGGAGGCCATCCTGGCTGTGGTAACCCCTCAGTTCATGGAGTGAGGACGAAAGTGTTGAAACTTAGGCCCTCTTTGCTTGTTCACATTAACTCATTCATTCATCCACTCATTCATTCATTCTTTCTTTAAGCCTCTGCTGTGTAAGGCATGCAACTGTCTCTCAGAAACAAAATGGTGAACCAAAACTGAAGCCTTTCCTGCCTCATCGTCTAGAGGGGGAGACAGATGTTAGTCAGATGGCTGCACCAACAAATGTACACTTCCAGCCGGGGCTAGTGACATGAGTGACAGGTATACAGTGTGACCAGGTCAGGGGTGGGGGTCTGATGTGCTCAGGGGGGTCAAGCCAGGCCTCCCTGATGGTCAAATATGACCCAAAGGATGAAAAAGAGTGAACTACAGAAAGAGGAGAGAGAAGGACATTCTAGGCAGAGGGGAGAGCATGAGAGCAAAGGTCCTGGACGGGGTAGAGGGAGGGTGTCAGGAGCTAGCGACCCAGAGAGGGCAGCCATCTTGTCTGGGTGGTAGGTAGGATTTTTTAAATCCATGCAAATGAGCTGGGCCTTTAACCTCAAAATAATGGAAAAAAACTGTTGGCTTTGAAGGCCATGGACCAACTTGCATTTTGGCAGTCTTAGTTACCAGCAATGTGGAGAACAGATTGGAAAGGACAGCCCAGGGTGTCGGGAGAGAAGTTAAGGGTTACTGCATTTGTTCATCAAGGGACAGACTCAGGTGGGAGAGACAGAGACAGGTGGAGGGAGCTGAGAGACTTTCAGGAGGGAACACTATCTGGATTTGGGGGCAGGCAGTTATGGAGGGTAAAGGAAGAGGGGTGCCACCGGCCACCACTTATTCATGGCCTGGATGCTGTGGCCATTTACTGAGATAGGAACAGCCAGAGGAGGAGGTGGACCCACTTTTGGAAACTGAGAAAGCCTGTGAGGCACGTAGGTAGAGAGGTTAAGGAAGCAGGTGGCTCTTAGGATCTAAGTCTCTGGAGGGCTGTGCAGTCCCAGCACTGCCTCAGTCATCTTGTCTGGGTGATGACTCAGTCACTATGAAGGAAGTGGTTGATGCAGGGCCCCCCAGCCCACCACGGAGGAAGTGGATGGAATTAGCCCAGATAAGGAGTAGAGTTGGGGAAAGAGGTGCCCAACCCTGAAGAGAGGCCAACATTGGCTGCCCAGGGGACACCTGGCCTGTAAAGGGGACTGGGAAGAATTGCAGACCCAAAGATGAGTGATTTGCCAAGAGACAGTGGTCACCACTGCCAGGTTCTGCTGGGCTCAAGAAAGTGGATCCTGGGAATGTTTGGACTCTCCACCTGGGTGCTGTCATTTCCTCCTAGGACACTGACTTTCTCCTCTTCAATCACATGCCAATGTTCTCCTCCAGCTTGTGCCTGACCTAGAGCTTAGCCATCCTGACATTACCAGCACTCACATAGCCACCTACAATCTGAATAAGGAAGAAACTTCAAATGGCTTCTATTTAGCTTCTTGGAATGGGACTTTTTGAAAATTTTAAGCTTGAGTTTGAAGGGGGGGGTTGCTGGGAAGAGGGAGAAGTTGCTGGAAAGCAGTATTTTCTGGAGGAAGCCATCACTGAATCCTGCTCCCTTTGTCTCCTCATATCCCACCTTTCTCTACCCACCTCTCTAAGGAGGAAGTGGAAACAAGGGGTCAAAATTTGCCTTTCAGATCTATGGACTAGCATTTAGAAAAACCGAATTTCTGTGGGCTCTGATGAAGCCTGTGATCTGGCATTCAAGTCATCTCACTTCAATAAGATTGAAGTCAATTCAATTCGACTCAGTCAATTCTAATTAATGCAAGAAACTTGCAACGTCTAAGTGCTGTGTAGTGTGGGAGAGAGGAAACCCAGAGGTTGCAGGGACTGAGGCCTTTCAGTGTCTTGAGGGAGCCAGTTGGGCTGCAGATGGCAGGGCCCTTGCGGCAGGCAGGTCCAGGGCTGGCATTTTACAGAATCACCTCTGCTGGACTGGTGGTGCAAGGAAGTGGGAGGGTGGGAGGGTGTGTGTGGGAGAGAGATGCAAGAGTTGACCGGGTTCAGCATGCCACCTGCCTAGTTCTGGACAAAGCAGCCCACTGCTCATATCCCACCCTTGCCAGCCGCTTCTTCAGGATGCTGCAGTGGAACAAAGGCCCCTCCCACTCCCACCTGATCTGCCACCATCAACTCCCAGGCCTCAGGGCTGGAGCATCTAACTACTCCCAGTGGCTTCCTGGTCTGAGAGGCCAGAAGCAGTAACCCTGTCACATATGAAGGCAGCTGAGGCCAGGGAGGCTAGGGGACCCGCGACTTTCTACTAAACCATAAGCTTCTTGAGAGCAACATTGTGCCTTGTTTTCCTTCCCAGTCCCTACCCCATCATGCACTAAGTCAACGCTACTTAGATATTTGCCAAGTTAGTGAGGAATGAGATTGCTCATGACCATACAACTGAATAGGGGAATATCAGGGTCTAAACTTGTTTTCTTCCATTACCTACTCTTGATGGCGTGTCATGTGCCCAATGAATGTACAGACAGGCGATCAGAAGTGAGATGTCCCCACGAGCTAGAACTCCTTAGCATGGGACAGCAAGGCTATGAGCTAGGCCACTCTGCAGATGAACAAAGGCCCAAGAGATCAAGTGGTTCACCCCTGATCATAGGAAGAGTCTGTGGCAGGGACAGGACAGTCTCATGGACAAGGTATGCTCTCCAAAGAAGGCAAACCTGGGGGCTGCCACGTGTCCACCTTCTCCAGCCAGATGACTTTGGGCAGCTTCTTCGCATCCAGCCTTCTGACCTGAGAAACTGGGATAATCATCTGTGTCTCATGGAGATGGGCTGAGGACCCCTTAAGGCAGTGATGCAAAATGGCACATGTAGGTCCCAGGGCACGGGCCAGGCCTGGGCCCAGGGAGACATCAGAAGAGCCAGCCAACCAGACAGCTCGTGTCTACCCAGCTCCTACCACAGGCAGCCACTGTTCTTGGTGTTTCATGAGCCTTAACTCATCTGTGAGATGGAAACAATTCATGGTCATGTCCATACTACAGCTGGAGAAACTGAGGCACAAAGAGGTGCGGTCATGAGCCCATGGCTACTCAGCCTGGAGGCGGCAGAGCCAGGACTCCCCCGAATAGCCTGTCTCTGGAGGTGAGCTTTCCAGGCCAGCCTTCCTGCTGCCTAGCCCACCACATCTCTGCCCTGCTAGCCCTTCTTCCTTCTCCCTTCCATGTGATGCAGGAAACCTGCCAGAAAAGCCCACCAGCAGCCAAGTGGAGGCTCAACAGCCAGGACCAGACATGGGAGCCAGAGCCATGGGACAGAGGAGGTGCCAAGCCCAGCAGATCTCCCCAGTCATGTGTCTGCAGAAAATTAACCCAGAGAAGTCTATTACTGAGTGGCCAGGTCAGCACAAGCTGGTAGCCATGCACTCTCCAGGTGTGAGGCATCTGCTCTCACGGTCCCTGAAAAGCTGGTGAGAAAGGCACAAGGCAGAGAGGCAGGGAGAAGCCGGGAGAGGGGGCGTGGCAGCTATTCAGCTCACTATACTGTCCCTACCTGGGCTGGCCCTACCAGCCCAGTGTTCCTGGGCTCCTCCCTGGCATTCTACTAGGGGAGGACCTGTCTGGAGCAGGGTGAATTTTGCTCCAGCGAAGGGCATCGATAAACTTGATTGTTCTCCTTATTAACTGTTTAGAAGTAGCCTGTGAGAAAGCAGTGACGGGTTCACCTCATCACTTGTGCTCATTCACTCAACAAACATTTCTGAGTGCCAGGTGACTGTGTGACAGAGCTGAACAGGACCCACCTGGTGGCTGCCCTCATGAACCTCACAGACATGTGAGTGTTGGATGCTCTGGCAGGAGCCTAGAAGGGGACAGCACTTCCCAGAACCTGGTGCTTCTTTGAGTGACAAGGGGCACAGATGTGATCGGGTCCAGTCCCTTCCTGGGGGAAGGGTTGTCCTAGAAGCCCCTGTAGGTTGGCAGCAGGGCTTCTGGTGCTGAGCCACAGCAGCTCTGTTCCTCTCCACAGTGCCAGTGCCATGCCTGGGCCTGCCTCTCCAGGATTCCTGGGCCTATAAATGTCTCCCTGATCTATGTGACAAAGGTAACCCAACAGTGGCCAGGTAGTGGGATGAAGAAAACACAGCCATGCTTTGTGGGAGACCTTTTTTCAGGACACATCAGGGAGCAGCCTAGTAAGGGAGGCTCAGGCCCCCAAGGCTCCCAGGGGGAGGGGAAGATGGGAGGACAGGAGGAAGTCCTCTGTTCAGTGGACCTGCTGCCCAGGCAGCGCCCTGATGGGAGCATCCCTCCCCCAAGACGTGTGCTGGGCCTCTCTACTGAGTAATGGCTGCTGTGTTCTCCTGGTCTGCCCCCTTTCTCCTGGGTGTGTCTGTGCGGACTTGCCTGTTTCCTCACCTGTCAGAAAGCAATAAAACCAGTGCACATCTCCATGGAGCTGCTAGGGGGAATGAAATGGGTGTGTGTGGAGCGGACAGTCAAGTGCTTGTCTAGGGCTAGACATGAGGGAGGGCTCTGTAAACATTAGATCTTATTATTATTTTAATGTCTATTTATTTTCAAATTTAGATCTTATTAACAGATTTGCCGTCTTTTTCTGGAGCTTTCCAGGAACTCGGGGTATAGGAACTCTGGGTTCATGTGTTGCCGCTGTCCCTCTCTTGTCAGTGACCTCAAGATAATAATCCCTTCGGCCTTCTGGGCCTTGGCCTTCTCTCTCAGGACAATACCTGGGCCTGGGCCCTGGGAGCTCTGGTCAGGCCACAGTGGGCTCCCTTAAGCCCCCTGCCAGACTCCGGCTCCCCTTTACCATCCTAGCCAGGCTCTCCAGCTCAGAGCATGTGGGGCCTCCAATGCTCCAGCCTAGAGACTCAGCTGGCTTTGGGCCTGGGCTGGGTGCTCTGGGCCACCCTTGCAGAGGAGGGGGGAAATAAACTGAGAATTAAAACTGCAGTTCATATTTCAAAGAAATGACTAATTTCCTTATTGTGCAAAGAACTCATACCCAGCAATAAGAACAACCAAATAACACAGTAAAAAAAAATGCACAAAGTATAGCGAGATGGTTTTTGAAAGCATATATAAATGGCTGTTAAATATAATGAAAAATTCTTCAGCCTTACTCATAAAAGAAATGCAAATCAAAACTTCAATAAGAGACCCTCTTTCAACCATCAGCTTGAAAAGATCAAAAGTGTGGCAGCATTCTGCCACTGATGAGGGTGTGGGAACATGTGGGACTGGCAGGATGAGGAGTCGGTGCCACCTCCAGGGGAGTCACCCCCCAGCACCCGCCCACCTGCACACGCTCTTCCCTGCATGGGACTATGCAGATGTGTATGTGAAGTGCACGCTCTCTCATTCCTTCTGGCCTTATTTACAAAAGCGAAAGATTGCAAATCGCCTGGATGTTAATCACTAGGGGCCTGATTAAGTAAACAATGGTGTGTACACAATGGAATTCTACCCAGCTGCTAAAAGAAGCAGATTCAGAGATGACCTCAGCCACATCATGCGCAACAACAGACCTTCTAACTGGACACCCCCATCCACAGAATCATACAAAATATAAATTGTTATTATTTCAAACCACTAAAAAGAAAATGGGAGAGTGGCCTCTGTATGTTTCTAGAAGGTAAGGGCTCCAAGGTATGTTGACCCGTTTGTGTGAAAAGAGGAAAAGAATCAACAATCGCCCCACCCGCCTTTGTGTTTATGAACGTGTATGTAGCATGCAATAGCTGGAAGGCTCTAAAGAAGCTGTTACAGTGCAAGTGGAGGCCGCCTGGGACGGGACCTGGGTGCAGGGGTCCGGGTAGTGAGCAAGGGGGGAGGGAAGGAGGCCTCGTTTCCACTGTGCGTCTTTTTAACATTTTTATAATGTGCCTGGATTTTCTATTTCAGAGACATACATACTTTCACTGACTAATGGATTAAATGGCTTCTGGACACAAATGCTGCAAATAAGACAGGACCGTACTGGGGTGCAAACCCGAGGCTGCAGCCTTCTCTCTGTGGTATCAGGGATTCAGGTGTGCCCAGGGGCCTGGGAAGCCTCCAGCCCAGCTCCCAGGCCCAGCCCACATGAGGGGTGATTCGTGAGCACCATAGTTTCAGTTCTCTTCCTCTGCTCTGCTTCATTTGGCCTCCTCCACAGGGCACCAAATCCTCTGCTGCTAAGGTCTCGGCAGCCCAGCAGGCTGGCTCTGCCACCACCTCTGGACGTCTTCAGGTCCCATCTCTGGCCTATGCTACAACAGAGGGTCTCAGCCCTTCCAAGTGGTGCTCTGTCTTCAGTCTGACCTGCCACAGCTCTGTGACCTTTGCCACAGACACTGTCCTCAGAGGGTCTTAGCTATCTATAGTGGCATTGCTCAGAGCAGCCTGGCCAGCCTTGAAGTTGCTGCCGAAGGGAGGGCCAAGTGAGGGTTTTGGGTGAGCCATTTCCTGTCTTTCTGTCGGTCCTGGCACAGGACAGGTGGCTGCATGGCCCAGTGCAAGGCTAGAATCCCTACCCTTCCCCTTACCTGGTACAGAGTGGACACTGAGGGTCCATCTGGCAGATGAGGCAACTAAGCCTGGAGGTGCCTGAGCAGACCTGCCTGACTAAGCCAGCTCCTCAGCTGAATGGTGTGAACCAAGTCTCATCCCTATACCAGCCTGTCTTCTCATACGTGAGAATAGTCCTTGTTTCTGAAAGCTGGGCCACAGAGGGCTTGGAGGAAGGACATCTCCCTGTGGATGGCCTCTCTGTGCCGCCTCCTCCTGAACCCCAACGTGCCTCCTTCCTAGTGAGTGTGAGCCCTAAGAGGGTTATGTGTTAGCCCAGGAGTTGCCAGCAGGGACACAGGGCAGTCAGACCTCCTGGAGAAGCAGATGAGCAGGTTAATTCATAAGCACCAGGGTACCAGGCCTCAGGGAGCCTGAAAACCACTTCCTCGCACTCCTCTTTCCTCTTTAAGTTATTCTGATTTGGAGCCAATCTTTGCCTCATATGCAGTGATCTCTGAGAGTAGGCAGAGTGCTAAGGGGCTGAGCTTTCCCTGGGGCCCATCTAGATACTAATAACCAGCGCAGCACATCACAAGTCTCATTTAAGTACTGTTGGGTGCTTTACACAGAGTGACTGACTTTCAACTCGTAGCCAAATGACAGGCACATGTGCTTACTAGCCCCATTTCATAGATGGGGAAGCTGAGGCCCTGAGAGATTTAGAGCTTAAGGTCACACAGCTAGGAAAGAAGGGGCTGGGATTTGAAATCTGGCAGCCTGGCTCAGAGGGGAGAGGAGGAGGGGAAACCAGCCAGGAGGTGGAGACCCCAGGAAGTGTGGGAGAAGGAGGGGAGGAAGCCCAGGGTGAGCAGCCACGCTTCCTCCCACGCCCACTCCTTCCCTGCCTCCCACCCCCAGCCCCAAACTGATGCCAGAGACATGAGGGAAGCCAGAGGGGGGGAGGACATTTTGTCTGTTCAGGGCTTCCTGCTTTTTCAAAGCCTGTCAGATCTTCACTGGAACCTCCAAGATGAAAGCAGAGGCTCCTGTCAGCGGCCTCAGGCCAGCGCCTGCCCGCTGGCCACTTAGGAGTTCAAAAGTCAGGCTGGGTTGGGCTTGGTCTCCACATCAGACAGCCTGTGTGTGAAGGCCTTGCTGTGCCCTATGTCACCCCCAGGGCCCAAGAGCATTCAGGTCCTCTGGGGCATAGCAGAGAAAGTCAGCAAAATGCACATGAGGGGCCCTGAGAGCCAGGCCTTGCGCCTTCTCTAGGGAGAAGTAACTTCCTCAGGTCATCTGGGGTGTTAGAAGCCCCGGAATGGGGGATTGGGCCCTGAAGACAGAAGCCTTGCTTGTCAGCCACTTTCAAAGTAACCTCCACCTCTGCCCACCTCCCACTGCTCCTCCTTCCCGGGGACAGGAACCTTTCCACCCAGGTACCCTGTCACTTGTTCCATGCTCATTTGCATGGGCCTATGTCTGTGTTGAAGCCACTTTCGCTCAGGACCATCAGGGGTAGCCTCAGGCAGGACTGTGTTTGCCTGGTTGGTCTGCTGCTGGAGGCAGCCATGACAGCCATACTGGAGGTCTCAACGAAGGGGTGTGTGTGTGTGTGCGTGTGTGTGTGTGTGTGTGTGTGTATATGTGCAGGGTCATGTGACTGCCTTTATCTGGTGGGGAGGGGCTGGGGAAAGATTGGAGGCAACCTCTGTCTCTCCCCTACTTCTTCTTTCTCCAGAATAACAGAGCAATCACAGAAAGAGGAAGGACTCCTTTCACCTGCCCCTCCCCTCCCTGAGAGCCGGCAGGAGGTCCTCACTGCTTCCATGGCCACTCAGTTCGGCCCGTGGTTTCCAGACCTGCTGTGACCCTTTATTTTTTTTTTATTTTTATTTTTTATATATATATATATATTTTTTTTATTATAGATAAAAATATGCATCATAGATGTGGCCCAACCCCTCACCCTCCCTCCACCCAAACCTCCCCCCTCCCTTCCCCTTCCTGCTGTGACCCTTTAAACCAAGTTGTTTTCTCCATCCTCCCTGCCTCATCCCCACATTCCCTTCTTTGCTTCAGCCATTGCTGCTGTCTGGAATTCCTGTTCCTACCGCTCCTCCAT
>CAUYPK010080668.1:0-10762 GCA_963574355.1 Loris lydekkerianus
CCCCCCCCCCCTTTTTTTTAAGGAGATCTTGTATAATAGGTTGGAGTCCTAAGAGACTAGACTGGGGAAGTGGATATTGATGTTGAGAAGGAAAAATAGATTGGAGAGCAGGAGGCAATTGAGGGGGTTTTAGTATCCCAAATTTTAGGATTTACTTGTTCTGGTGGAATGGGCCAGGGGCTATGGGTCTTTGATAGCTTGGGAAAGGACGAGGCAGACTGAGGCAGAAGGAGATGGGTCAGTATCTATCAATTTAAGATCAAAAGTGAGGGTGGTACCTAATTTGGAAAGTATGTCACGTCCCAGAAGGGGAACTGAACAGGAAGGTAGTATTAAAAAGGAATGTACAAATGAGAAATTGCCAATTATGCAGTGTAAAAAAGGAGTTTGATGTGGATGGTGGAAAAAACCCTCTACCCTGACAATAGAAGTGGGCGACAGGGAGGTAGGACCATTAAACTCTTTAAGAACTGAAAAACTAGCTCCCATGTCTAATAAGAAGGTAATCATCCTGCCTGCCACCATCAGGGTTACCCTTGGCTCCGCAGAAGTGATCCTCGTTGGGTGAGAGGAGCCAGGGTCCCGTCAGTCTTTAGAAGAAGCAATTCCCGGTAAGTCTGCTGTAGGTGTGGTAGGTTGGCTGGCCCCATGTCCTCTCTGAGCCAAGGGGCAGTTAGCTTTCCAGTGACCCTTTTTTTTGCAGAGAGGGCATGGCCCTGTTGGAGGTTTGGGATTGGGGCAACGTTTTACCCAGTGACCCTCTTCACCACATTTGTAGCATGATCCAGGTGGTTGAGTTATGAAATGGCCTTTGGCCCCTGATGGCTTAGGGAGGTTAGAAATGATGGCCTCAGTGACACTGTTTGTAATGTTTTGAGCTGGCATTTGATAATTTTGGATTTGAGATTTTTTATTTTCCCTTTGGAAAATATCATCTCGCCCCATGTAAACCTTAAGGGCTGTGTCTAAGATCACAGCCTGGGGTGTTAAGGGTTCATGCTCCAAGCGTTTTGATGTCGGGGGAACTTTGGTTAAAGAAATAAGTCATGAGATCATTTTTCTCATCTATTGTTTCAGGATCTAAGTTAGTATATTTAATAAAAGCCTCAGTAAGGCATTGGAGGAAAGCGGAAGGATTTTCAGATTTATCTTGTATGGCTTCCTGTAATTTATCATAATTGAGAGCCTTTTTGGCAGATGCTCTCAGTCCACAAAGAATGCAGGTAATAAAAATGTCTCTACTTTTCCTCCCAGCATTATCATTATAATTCCTATTTGGCTGGGAGTTAGGGACCACGGTGTCACCTGTAGGATGCTCTTTGTTTGACATATGAAATTGATCTGCTGCCTCTTTCGCCCTCTCCCACACTCGTTTGCACTCGTCAGAGGTTAGGGGATTGGCTAGAATAACAAAAACATCATGCCAGGTAAGTTGATAGGACATAGTAAATAAATTGAAATTCTTGAATAAAATGAGAAGGATTATAAGTGAAGGAACCTAGTCTATCCTTAAGGTGTGTGAGTTCAGTCATAGGAAAAGGGACGTAGATGGAGACCACGCCACCTACTCCAGCTACTTTGTGGAGCAGAACCAGGAGGTGAGAGAGAGCTGAAGGTCCCTCTAATTCTGGAGGTTGATGGGAGTGGGCTCCGGTGAGGGAACCAGAGCGAAGTCAGGGATGAGGAGTGGGTGCGGTAGAATTAGTTTGCAATTTGTGTATATTGTCACACGGTGGCACTGTAGCACCATCATAAGGAGGAGCTGGAGGGAGAAAGGGATAAAGAGGTCTAGAAGAGTTTTCTTGGAGCAGCTGGCGGTGGACTGAGGGGGGTGGTTGGAGGGGAGGAGTTAGGCGACCAGCTCAGATTGGTTGACGGGGAAGTAGGAGGGACAGAGGGTGGAGGTAAGTGTGTGGTTGAGGGAGGAGCCAAATGTGGCAGAGCCGGAGCAGGAATTACTCTGGTTTGGGGACTGTGCTGGTGTAGTGGAGGTCATCTGCTGGATCAAATAGGTTTGGTTCAGGGAGATAGTAGAAGAGCCCTTTGCTACCAGAATCTTAGAATTACCCAAACATAAATTAGGTTTGATTCTAAGATATGAGAAGCCCCGAAGACAGGGGACCTCGCTCCATTTGCCAAGGTGTTCACAATAGTTATATAAGTCTCGAATTAAAGAAAAATCAAATGAACCATAATTTGGCCAGATACTTTGGTTGTCTAGTTTGTAAAGTGGCCAAACCTGGGTACAGAGTTTAATTAATTTTTTTGACTTTAAATCTAATCCTAATTCCACTAGGTGGCCCAATAAGCACCCCAAGGGGTAGTTAGGTGGGATGGACTGGCCTGCACCCATGGTGATTCCTTGCAGAAATAAAGTGTGAGTAGAATCACGCGAGGACCAGGACAAAGAATGAACATCTTCATTACTTTGTTGCTGGCTGTGTAGACTAGAACACAGTCTAGGACAAGTTGTCACCTACCTAGATCAGTGTTTTACCCTTGGGGCCAAGGGGGGGCTTGAGACCTGGCGCCAGAAACTTTCAAGCGAAGGTGTGGAAGCTCTGTGCTAAGCCATGCAAGGTCAAGGGGAATAGGGAACTCAAGCCTCAAGAAATGGGTGAATTGCCAGGAATGTAAGCAACCCAGCTCATGATTAGGGAAAACTCACTCCCAAAAGGATACCTACCAAGTCTGGATGATATCGGTGTTGAATGCTGGTTAGAGCGCCTTGGTGGATGAACACAAGCCGATGCGGTGGTGAGCACTGGGAGTGCAGGAAGGGTATAGGGAGCCCCCAGGAGCTAAAACCCCCGTGGAAGGGGTATTAGCTACCCTTGGGAGCGTTCCCTAATTTCATCCCACTTCTGACACCAGATGAAAGGGAGAAATGCACTCGACTGGCAGAGATCTCATAGACCACCAAGGCTTTTACGAAAGGTCTTTATTGGTGAGGTGGGGGGATGTTGCAGGACAACACTAAGGAGGAGTGAGGAAAGAGAGAGAGCAAAGAAAAGTGCACCCTTATATAAGTTCGGTTAGGGGAAGTCTTAGAATGGTGATGGTATAGTTGAATAGCCAATAAGAATTTACTGCTCTAGTGGGAAGAGCCTGTAGGGGGAGGCCATAAGTTTGAAATTTTCAGAGGGGCTTTCTTTGGGGGCAATTACCTAACACTCCCCCCTTCTCCTCCCCCCCCCTTCCCCTCCTTCTGTCTTTACTCCTCTTTCCCTCTTCTCCTCTCCCCTCCCTTCTCCTCCTCCTGCCTTTACTCCTCCTTCCCGCTCCTCCTCTCCCCTCCCTTCTCGTCCTCCCTTCTCCCTCTAGAGGCACACGTCTATGGTGTCCGGGAGAGCTCCCCCCTTGCCCCCTATAAGGAGCACAGTCCTGGGGGTTCACAGCCCCTCCTCATCTGAGCAGGGAACCTGCCCCTCTCGCCTCTCAGTTGGAGACAGGACTAAAGTGAGTTGCCAGGATCCCTCCCCAGGGACTGCTCTGGAAGGTGTCCCCCCTCTATTTAGCCGGTCCCTCCTGAGTTCCAGGTTTGGCAGCCGTCACTCGCAAGCGGCTGTCGCCTTACTCTGGGCTGTGACTGGTGGCGGACATGTGACACAGCAGGCGGTGAGGGTGACCTCAGAGTCGCCCATCGTGTCTGCTACGTCAAAGTCCAGAAACACCTGTTTTGTTTTCTGGAAAAGCTGGAGGACGATGTCTGGGGCTGGGATCTGCCCCGTGTCCCACAGGGAGGGCTGCTGGGGGGTAGGGTGGTCAGACCGCGGAACTGGGCGTCTGAGCCAGTGGCTAAGCCCAGCTTGGGTCCAGGAAGAGCCTAGGCCAGGGGCGTGACCTCGAGGCCCCCTGCGAGGGTGGACCAGAAGGCGGCCCCACCCTGCTCGCTCTACACGGTTTGGGCTCCAATGGGCTGGCAAAGAGCGCAGGCGCAGCCGCCACCTGCAGGAGGAGCTCCTGCGCTGAGGATGCGAGGCGCAAACTGCAGGCTCGGACCTTCATTCCAGTTCTGCTGTTTCCAGCACATCTCCATTGAAGTCTTGAACCCCTCAAAGTCATCCGCAAGGACTACAAACTCCTGTTATGTCCTTTTTTTTTTTTTTCTTTTCAGAATCTCAAGCTCTCGCCCTCAGTAGAGTGCTGTGGCATCAAACTCTTGGGCTTAAGCGATCCTCTTGCCTCAGCCTCCCAAGTAGCTGGGACTACAGGCGCCTGCCACAATGCCCAGCTATTTTTTTGGTTGGAGTTGTCATTGTTGTTTGGCGCCGGGGCTGGATTCAAACCTGGCAGCTCTGGTGTATGTGGCTGGCGCCCTAGCGGCTTGAGCTACAGGTGCCCAGCCATGAATGTTCTTAATGGCATCTTGGGTAATACTTTCCAAAAAATATTTCAGTTTACTTTTTCCCTGGTCCATCAGAGGAGTCACCATCCATGGCAGTCCTCAAGAAATGTATTTTTTTAAGACTTGAAAGTTAATATAATTTATTTTTTATTTTTTTAAATTTCAGGTTAATCTGAGAGTATGAACAACCAGGTCAAAATATTTGGATTTGTTAGGTAGAGTCCCTCTGTAGTTATCTCTTGCACCCAACCCTCCCCCCCCTCACACCGTTTCTATTCAGTGGGAGCACCCCAGCCCTACTACCCCTTCCTCATTGCCCCTTCCCCCAACTGGAATTGAAATGAGTTATTCTCGTATGTGGGCATGCATTATTAGACCATCTCCTGGCTTCATATTAGTATTGAGTACGTTGGATACTTGCTTTTCCATTCTTGTGATACTTTATTAAGAAGAATGTGTTTCGGCTCCAATCAGGCTAATGCGAAAAATGTAAAGTCACCATATTTTTTTTTTTTTTTTTTTTTTTTTTGAGACAGTCTCAATCTGTTACCCTGGGTAGAGTGCCATGGCATCACAGCTCACAGTAACCTCAAACTCTTGGGCTTAAGCGATTCTCTTGCCTTAGCCTCCCAAGTAGCTGGGACTACAGGTGCCTGCCACAACACCAAGCTATTTTTTTTTTTGAGACAGAGCCTCAAGCTGTCACCCTGGGTAGAGGGCCATGGCATCACAGCTCACAGCAGCCTCAAACTTTGGGCTTAAGTGATTGTCTTGCTTCAGCCTCCCAAGTAGTTGGGACTACAGGCATCCGCCACAATGCCTGGCTTTTTTTTTTTTTTTTTTTTGTTGCAGCTGTCATTGTTGTTTGGCGGGCCTGGGCTGGATTTGAACCCGCCAGCTCAGGTGTATGTGGCTGGCGCCTTAGCTGCTTGAGACACAGGTGCCAAGCCATCACCCGGCTATTTTTTATTGTTGTTGTTGTAGTCGTCATTGTTGTTTAGCAGACTCCGGCCAGGTTCCAACTCACCAGCACCAGGTGTATGTGGCCAGTGCTGTAACCACTGAGCAACAGGTGCTGAGCCAAAGTCACCATCTTTTTAATGGCTGAATAGTATTCCACGGAATGCATATCTACAATTTGTTAATCCATTCCTGAGTAGATGGGCATTTAGGTTGTTTCCATATCTTGGGGATTATAAATTGAGCTGTGGAAAAACAATCTAGTGCAAATGTCCTTTTGATAAAATGATTTTTTTTCTTCTGGGTAGATGCCTAGGATTGCGGGGTCAAATGGGAGGTCTTATTTGAGTTCTTTGAGGATTTTTCATACTTCTTTCCAAAGAGACTGTATTAGTTTGAAGTCCCAAGGACTCGAAAGTTTAAGTGACTTACTGATCCATGTGCTGCAGAATGGATGTTGAGTTAGCAGGCTCAAAAACTAAATCAATCTTGTGCATCTCCATTAGAAACTGTCGTTGGGCAGGTGCATTGTCAATGAACAGTAATATTTTGAAAGGATTTTTTTTGGAGCAGTACGTCTCAAGAGTGGGCTTAAAATATTCAGTAAACCATGCTGAAAATAGATGTTCCATCATTGTTGTTCCATTTAAAGAACACAGACAGAGTAGATTTAGCATATTTTTTATTTTTTAATTTCAGATTAATATGAGGGTACAAATGTTTAGGTTATACTGTTTCCATTTCTAAGGTAAAGTTCAAGTTGTAGTTGAGCCCTTTTTAAGGGTCTCAGGGTATTTAGAATGGTAAAAGAGCTTTGGCTTCAATTGAAAACCAGCAGCTACTTTAGCCCCTAACAGTCACTGACTTTTCCTGTTATCTTCTTCCAATATAAGGATGTTTTGTTTACATCAAAAATCTGTTGTTTGTGAAACTACCTTTATCACTTACTTTGGCTAGATCTTCTGGATAATTTGCTGCACTATCTACATTAGCACTTGCTGCTTCACCTTGTACTTTTATTTTACGAAGACAGCTCTTTTCCATTAACCTCATGGACCAACCTCTGCTAACCTCCAACTTTCCTTCTTCAGCTTCCTCAGCTTTTTTAGCCTTCGAAGAATTGAAGAGAGTTGGGGACTTGGTCTGGATAAGGCTTTGGCTTAAGGGCATATTGTGGCTGATTTGATCTTCCATGTGGACCATTAAAACTTTCTCCATATCAGCAGTAAGTGTGTCACTTTCTTACCATACTCACATTTACTGAAGTAGCACTTTTAATTTCATTCAAGAACTTTTCCTGTGTATTCACAGCTTGGCTAACAGTTTGGTGCAAGAGGCTTTCATGGCATCTTGGCTTTTGACATGTCTTCTCCACTAAGCTTAATCATTTCTGGCTTTTGATTTGAAGTAAGGAGGAGGTGGGTGGCTCATTCTTGTAATCCTAACACTCTGGGAGGCTGAAGGTGGGAGAATCCTTTGAGTTTAGGAGTTCAAGACCAGCCAGAGCAAGAGGGAGAGCCCATCTCTACTAAAACCAGAAAAATTAGGTGGGTGTTGTGGTGGACACCTATAGTCCCAGCTACTTGGGAGGCTGAGGCAGGAGGGTTGCTTGAACCCAGGAGTGTGAGGTTGCTGTGAGCTAGGCTGATGCCATAGCACTTTAGCCTGGGCGACAGAGCAAGACTTTGTCTAAAAAAAGAAGTGAGAGATGAGTGACTCATCCTTTCACTTAGAGGCTATTGTAGGGTTATTAATTGGCCTGATTTCAATATTGTGGTGTCTCAGGGAATAGGGAAGTAGGAGAGTTATAGAGATGGGGTGGAGGGAAACAACCGGTTAATGGAGACATCAGAACACACACCTTTATCAGTTAAGTTCACCATCTTCTTCTTCTTTTTTTTGCAGTTTTTGGCCAGGGCCAGGTTTGAACCCGTCACCTCCGGCATATGGGGCTGGCGCCCTACTCCTTTGAGCCACAGGCACCACCCCATCTTCTTCTTTTTTTGTTTTGTTATTATTGGGGATTCATTGAGGGTACAAAGATCCAGGGTATACTAACTGCATTTGTCAAGCAAGGTCCTCTTACAAACGTGTTCCTCCCCCAAGCTCACCATCTTCTATGAGCATAGAATCACAATAGTAACCTCAAAGATCAGTGATTACCACAATGGATGTAAAAATAATGAAAATTACCAAAATGAGACACAGAGACATTCAGCGAGCTCATGCTGCTGTAAGAATGACACTAACGGTCTTGCTTCACATGTGGTCACTATAGACCTTCAGTTTGGATGAAACCACAGGATCTGTCGGGCACAATAAAGCCAAGCACAATGAAATGAGGTGCGCCTGTACCAAGAGCTTGCAAGCGGAACTCCAGGAAGAGACTCCTTGAAATCTCAGCTTTTCCCTAGGAGCTGCTGTCTGAGCCCTGGGGGCTGTGCTAGACAGCCTTCAGGTTTGCTTATCCCTTTCCTCCATTCTGCTCTGTCTCCTTGGAGGATGACCCATAGGGCTACATCAAAAGTCTCCTTTGCTTTGGTTTTTAGCTTCTGGTTATATCTGGCCCATGAGGAGCACTGACAAGAGATGGGAGCAGATAGGAAACTGAGGTTGGAATGGCTTTGTCTCAACCCAGGACCATATCCCCTGCCTGGGGACCTTCATCACATACCTCTGTCTTCCTTCAGCTTCTGGAAACCAGGTGCTGCCTTCAGACAGAGTAATAAGAGCAGGAAGGGTTACTGCGCTAACCCTTGTGGTTTCCCTAAACACTGTCCAACCCTTTGCAGATTATCCTTATATTAAACTTTTCTTAAATTACCCACTTTGAATGTGCCACTGTCTTTCTATTGGTATTCTGACTGATAACAATATACACACTTGCTGGGCCCAATGGCCCACACCTATAATCCTAGCACTCTGGGAGGCTGAGGTGCGTGGATTGCCTGAGCTCACAAGTTCCAGACCAGCCTGAGCAAGAGCTAGACCTCGTCTCCACTAAAAATAATTTATTAGCCAGGCATTGTGGGGGGCGCCTGTAGTTCCAGCTACTTGAGAGGCTGAGGCAAAAGGATCACTTGAGTCCAAGAATTTGAGGTTGCTGTGAGCTGTGATGCCACAGCACTCTACTGAGGGTGACAAAAGGAGACTCTGTCTAAAACAAAATAAAACAAACCAAACAAAACAGAACTACAGCATGCACACTGCAACCCACTGACTATCCAATGGGAGAGAATTCCCTGAAGCCAAAGTAGGAGTAAGAGGAATGCATTTGGGTTCAGTTCACCAGATGTTTTCTACATGAACAATCTGCAGATGTTCTTTTTGTATCATTTGCTTGTTTTCAGAGAGCACGTGTCAGATGCAGGGCAACGAATGAGTTATACATGTGTTCCCCAAGGGACAGGATAGGAAGAAGTTGTTGGCTTATCTCTCCTTTTTTTTTTTTTAGAAAAATCCTCCCCCCCAATTTTATTTATTTTTGAGACAGACTCCCCCCCCCAAATTTTAAAAGTAGTATAAGGTCATTAGTAAATTTAGAAAATATAGGAAACTACAAAAAAATCAAAATCATATTTCTACCACTCAGAGGAAACTACTGTTAAAATTTTTGGTTTATATTTTTCCAATTTTTTTTTCTGTCACTGTAAAGAGTTGTATTGATACCATCTACACAGTTTCCAGTTTTACATTATTACAAATAATAGTGTGGTGAACATCTTGATATACAATCTGTCATTGCATCTCTGAGGTTATTTTCCTCTTGATAGATTTCCAGAACTCATATATTTGAATTAAGGGTAACTTAGTTCCATCTGCCATAAACAAAATACCATAGAGCGAATGGCTTAAACAATAGAAATTTATTTCTCACAGTTCTGGAGGATGGAATGTCTGAGGTCAAGGTTCTGGCTGAGTCAGTTTCTGGTGAGGGCTTGTTCCCTCACCAGAAACTGGTGTGTCTTCACGTGGTAGAGAGAGCTGTGGTGCCTCTCCGTCTTTTATTTATTTATTTATTTATTTATTTATTGATTATTTTTTATTGTTAAATCATACCTGTGTACATTAGTGCAATCAAGGGGTACAATGTGCTGGTTTCATATACAATCTGAAATATTCTCATCAAAGTGTTCAACATAGCCTTCATGGCATTTTCTTAGTTATTGTATGTAGGCATTTGTATTCTGCATTTAGTAAGTTTCACCTGTGCCCATTGTAAGATGCATCCTAGGTGTGGGCCCACCCATTACCCTCCCTCCACCCTAACCTCCCCCCTCCCTTTCCCTTCCTTGGCCCTTTCCCCATAGTCTTGTGCTATAGTTGGGTTATAGCCTTCATGTGAAAGCTATAAATTAGCTTCATAGTAGGGCTGACTACATTGTATACTTTTTCTTCCATTGCTGAGATGCTTTGCTAAGAAGAATATGTTCCAGCTCCAGCATGTAAACATGAAACAGGTAAAGTCTCCATCTTTCTTTAAGGCTGCATAATATTCCATAGTATACATGTACCACAATTTGCTGGTCCATTCATGGGTCGATGGGCACTTGGGCTTCTTCCATGACTTAGCAATTATGAATTGAGCTGCAATAAACATTCTGGTACAGATGTCTTTGTTATGTTGTGATTTTTGGTTTTCTGGATATAAACCTAGTAAATGAATTATAGGATCAAATGGCAGGTCTATTTTTAGGTCTGTAAGTATTCTCCAAACATCCTTCCAGAAGGAACGTATTAGTGTGCATTTCCACCAGCAGTGTGCCCTTTTCTCCACATCCACGCCAACATTTCTGGTTTTGGGATTTTGTTATGTGGGCTATTCTTACTGGGGCTAGGTGATAAATCAAAGTAGTTTTGATTTGCATTTCTCTGATGATTAAGGATGATGAGCTTTTTTTCATGTGTTTGTAGATTTTGCGTCTGTCTTATTTAGAGAAGTTTCTCTTCAGGTCCCTTGCCCATGCTGAGATGGGATCACTTGTTCTTTTCTTGCTAATACATTTGAGTTCTTTATGGATTCTGGTTATTAGAACTTTATTGGAGGTATAACCTGCAAATATTTTCTCCCATTCTGAGGGCTGTCTGCTTGCTTTACTTACTATGTTCTTGGCTGTGCAGAAGCTTTTTAGTTTGATCAAGTCCCCGTAATATATTTTTGATACTGCTTCAATTGCCTGGGGAGTCCTCCTCATAAAATATTCACCCAGGCCAATTCCTTCAAGAGTTTTCCCTGCACTTTCTTCAAGTATTTTTATGGTTTCATGTCTTAAGTTTAAATCTTTTATCCAGTGAGAGTCTATCTTAGTCAATGGTGAAAGGTGTGGGTCCAGTTTCAGTCTTTTACAGATCACCAGCCAGTTCACCCAGCACCATTTGTTAAATAGGGAATCTTTTCCCCACTGAATGTTTTTAATTGGCTTGTCAAAGATCAAATAATGGTAAGTAGCTGGA
>CAUYPK010080669.1:0-29072 GCA_963574355.1 Loris lydekkerianus
TTAGGATTGCCTTTGCAGTATCCCAGAGGTTCTGATAATTTGTGTCTTTATTGTTGTTTTTTTCCAAAAATTTGGTGATTTCCTTCTTAATATCATCTATAACCCATCTATCCTTCAGCATAAGGTTATTTAGCTTGCATGATTTTGTATAGGTATGCAGATTCCTGTTGTTATTGAGTTCAACTTTTATTCCATGATGGTCTAAGATGATGCAAGGAATAATTTCTATTTTTTAAAAATCTGCTGAGGGTAAATTTGTGGCCTAGGATGTGTTTGATTTTGGAGTATGTTCCATGGGGCTGCTGAGAAGAATGTGTATTCAGTTTTGTTGGGATGAAATGTTCTGTAGATGTCTGTTAAGTCCAGATGTTGAATGGTTACATTTAGATCTAGAGTTTCTTTGGTTAGCTTCTTTTTGGAGGATCTATCCAGCACTGCTAGAGGGGTTTTAAAATCTCCAACTACTATGGAACTGGAGGAAATCAAGTTGCTCATGTCTGTTAGAGTTTCTCTTAAAAATTGAGGTGCATTCTGGTTGGATGCATAAATATTAATAATTGAAATCTCATCATATTGAGTATTGCCCTTAACAAATATGAAGTGTTCATTCTTATCCTTCCTTATTTTGGTTAGTTTAAAGCCTATTGTGTCTGAGAATAGGTTGCAACGCCTGCTTTTTTCTGCTTTCCATTTGCCTGGAGTATAGATGACCATCCCTTCACGTTGAGTCTATATTTGTTCTTTAATGAAAGATGAGATTCTTGTATGCAGCAGATGTGTGGCTTGAGTTTTTGTATCCAGTCAGCCAATCTGCACCTCTTTAGAGGACAATTTAAACCATTCAAATTAATTGAAAAATATTGATAAGTATTTTGAAAGTCCGGTGGACATTTTTAATCCTTTTGCAACTGTGGAAGTTGGAATTTGATCAAAAATTTTTTGGGTGGGTTTACTTTTGTGGTGGAGAATTACACTGGTCTTTATGGAGGATAGGTCTGAGAATATCCTGGAGAGCTTGTTTAGTTGTGGCAAATTTCTTCAACATGTGAGTGTCATTAAAGTATTTAATTTCTCCGTCATAAATGAAACTCAGTTTAGCTGGGTACAGGATCCTGCGTTGAAAGTTATTTTGATTAAAAGTCAATGATCATCCTCTTCTAGCTTGAAAGGTTTCAGAAGAGAGATCTGTAGTTATTCTAATATTCTTCCTCTTGTAGGTGATGGTTTCTTTCTTCTGGCTGCTTTCAGAATTTTCTCCTTCATATTAACTTTAGTTAAATTGATTATGACATGTCTGTTGGATGTCTTATTTGGGTTGAGTCGTGCTGGAGTTCTGAGTCTGTCTGCTATCTGAATTTCAGAATCTCTTGGCACATCTGGAAAGTTCTCTTTCATAATCTCCTGGAGAAGAGACTCTGTGCCCTGTGAGGCCACTTCGTCACTTTTGGGGATCCCTATAAGACAAATATTTGTTTTCTTCTAATTATCCCAGAGCTCTCTGAGAGAGTGATCTGTTTTTTCCCTCCATTTCTCTTCCTCACTGAGAGTTTGAGTGTGTTCAAAAGCTTTGTCTTCAATGTCAGAAATCCTTTCTTCTGTTTGCTCCATTCTGTTACTGAGGGATTCTACTGTGTTTCTCAGATCTTTGAGGGCTGCAACTTCTTGTCTCAATGTGTCAAAATCTTTGGCATTTGATCTTTGAATTTGTTGAATTCTTGAGATATCTTTTGGGTTACTGTTTGGAATTCTAGTTCGATCTTATTTGCTATACAGATTCTGAATTTGATTTCTAACATCTCACCTCTTTGTGCATACAATCTTGTGCTATGTCTGCCCCATTGATCCTTGGGGGAGTTGAGCTACTCTGATTATTCATATTGCCAGAGTTTTTCTGTTGATTTCACCTCATGATTGTTTTTCACCATTGCCTCTGGCCATCCTCAGAGCTGGGGAGGTGTCTCTCCAAGATTAGACCCCAGTGGGGTCACTCTATTGTTGCTGGATCTTTGTAGAGAGTGACCCTGTGTAGCTCCTGTGGGGCTGCCCCAGCCAGGGAGTTCTGGTTGTGGGATTAGCTCCGGAGCATGACACACCTGGACCCAGCAACAGGGCGGGAGGTGGTGCACACGGTTCTGGGAGTGCCTTGTGCCCAGTGACTTTGGCACAGAGAGCCCAAGGCTCCAGCAGTCTCTGTTCAGAAGAAGGGCTCTGCACAGTGGCAGAGAGGGCTCCAGAGGGCACCAGGCTACCAGAGTCCCTGTCCAGAAGAGCAGGCCGGTGTGGAGGCAGGGAGGGTATAGGAGGGAGGACACAGGGTTGCACGGCTCCTGGAGTACCTGGTCAGGGCATGCAGAGGCCCAGCGGGCGCAGCTCTTAACAGGGTTTGGGCAGGCACAGATTTCTGATGGTGTGCAGTCTTATGGAGGTCCAGGCGCTGATCACTGATTGTGGTGCAGCTCTTATGGAGGTCTGGGCACCAATGGCTGATGGCAGCACAGCTCTTATGGAGGTCCGGGCATGATCGCTGATTGTGCACAGCTCTTATGGAGGTCTGGACGCTGGTTGATCGCGTGCAGCTCTTACGGAGATCCAGACCTAAACTGGAGAGAACTTTAATCCCCCACTATTGTATGACTGCTGTACATAAAAATACAGTGTCCACATTTATTACAGAAGACTTTTAAACAAATTTAATTATGAACAGATATCAGTGCTATAGCATAACATTGTTCGCCAAAAAAGGACCCTCATTAGTCCATTTTTATAATGGATGCTTTCTATGAAGAGTAAATAGATAATCATTGACAGTCTAGGTTTTATTTTGTCTTGTTTTTAGAGATTGGCTCTCCCTCTGTTGCTCAGGCTAGACTGCAGTGGAACAATCACAGATGACTACAGTCTTGAGCTCCTAGGCTCAAGAAATCCCTCTGACCCAGCGTCCCAACTAGCTAAAACTAAAGGCATGTGCTACCACGCCCTGCTAATTTTTTAAAATGTTTTTAGAGAAGGACTGCCCTTTGTTATTCAGGCTGTCTTAAAATCCTGAATCCTGGTCTCCAGTGATCCTCCCACTTCAGTCTTCCAAGTAGCTGGGACTCTAGGCTCAAGCCACCACACCAGCTTTGTTACACTAGCTACAAAAGGAAATATTTCTGTACCTGCCCTTAGCCTCTTAACCAACAGTCACTTGAGAGTCCACTAGGGTCTATAGGTAACTAGTTTCCCAAATAGGTTTTATCTCATTAAAGTGCTTGAGCATTTTATCAGGATTGAGCTCCTGACTAGGCCCCAACAGACTGTTGGTTGAAAAAGCCTAAACTCTGTAAAATAAATTTAAAAAGTTTATTCTCAGCCGAATGTGTGTGACCACTGGCCCAGGGATCCACAAATCTAAAAAGCCTTGAGTAAGTGGTCCTGTGGCAGTCAGATTATAGTTTGGCTTTATATATTTTAGGGAGCTATTATTCTATGTATTTTAGATTTATATTATTATAAGTATTTAGTATTACAGTATTACAACTTATATTATATGTATAGCATATGTATGCTCAATCCTTGCCATGGCCTCTCTCTAGCCTCCCCCATCCAGGCTGTCCCCTTAGCCTTCCTGTGCCTTTGACCACTATTCATGTTTGTTCCAAACCTAGATTCACTTGTCATGCTTGTTCACAAACCTCTTCCCTACAGCCTCTAAACCTGCATAGTTCCTGCCCTCTCCCCATTCTAGAACCTATGTTTTCTCCTACCTGTCATCAAATCTGTGTCTAGTTTGTCCTATCCAAAGTTCTCAGAAGGGTAGTCCTCATTCTTGGCTCCCAGCCCTCAGCTCCCACTCACTCGAAGCACCTGAAATCTGCTCTGTTGGGTAGCTCCTTGGCCACCGCTGTCATTGGTATCCTAAGTGGGGGAAAATCCAATTGTTATCCTCTGCACACTCTCCTGGTGATCACATCTTTCCTTGTGGTTCCAGACATCACAATATCCTGATGACTCTAGAATCCATATTTGTAGCCACCTGCTCACCTGAGTTTTAGGCAGGTAGACTTGACTGCCTGCTGAAGGTCTTCTGCCACAGGTGCTTCAGACCACATTCACCACTTTCTCCACTCCACCTGAGGCTCCTGCTCCATTCCCTAGCGCAGTTGGTGGTGCTGTTGTTCAACCTGTCATCCAGGTCAAAAGCCTGCTTATGACCAATATTAGCCAGTGTTCTCCTGAGAAGCAGAACCAGTAGGATCTAGGATATGTGTGCGTGAGAGAGAGAGTGTGTGAATGTGTATTCAGAGGGTGCCAAAAAATGTATACACATTCTGAGAAAGGAAAAAACTATTAAATTAGTAATACTGAAGTCACATTTGACTTCTGCATTTATAAGAGGTATTCAACGTAGCTTGTGATATATATGGAGTATTAGAAATTTGATATAGTTGTTTTATTTTGTTTGTTTGTTTGTTTGTTTTGTTTTGTTTTTGTTTTTGCAGTTTTTGGCTGGGGCTGGATTTGAACCTGCCACCTCTGGCATATGGGGCCAGAACCCTATTCCATTGAACCACAGGCTCATTTTTTTCCTTTCTTAAAATGTGTATACATTTTTGTGGCACCCTCTGTATATGTGGATGGATGGCTATCTATGGACGAAGGGGGTGGGGGGGAGAGGTTATAAAGAATGGCCTCACATGATTAAGAAGACAGAGATGTCTCCAGACCACGGAGAGCTAATGGTAGTTCAGTCTAAGGGCAGGAAGTGACTGATGTTCGAGCTCAGCAGTCAGGCAGGAGGAGTTTTCACCTACTCAGCATTTTTGTCTTATTCAGACCCTCAACTGAGTGGATAAGACCCATTCATGTTGGGATTACCTGCTTTCCTCAGTTTACCAATGCAAAGGTTAATCCCATCCAGAAACACCCTGGAAAACACACCCAGAATAACGTTTGGCCTAATGTCTAGGCACCCCATGGCCCAGGTTAATTGACACAGAAAAGTAACCAACTCTAGATCCCTGCTGTTCCAAACCCTCCACACCCATGTAATACAAAATCCAGTCGGGAGTGAGGGGGGTTTTGAGATAGAGTCTCACTCTGTCTCCCTGGGTAGAGTGTCATGGCATCATAGCTCACAGCAACCTCAAACTCATAGGCTCAAGCAATCCTCTTGCCTCAGCCTCTGAGCAGCTGGGACTACAGGTACCCACCACAATGCCTGGCTAGTTTTTCTACTTTTAGTAGAGACAGGAGTCTCACTTTTACGCAGGCTAGTCTTGAGCTCCCGAGCTCAGGCAATCCACCCACCTGGGCCTCCCAGAGTGCTAGGATTACAGGTGTGAGCCACCGTGCCAGTCAGTTTTACCTTCTAAATATTTCTCATTTGTCACAGCTCTATTATCAACATCTCTACCTAGGTTGCCCTCCCCCCATAATTCTTACATTCCTCCTAGTACTGCCTTCCAAAGACAGCTTCTCTCTTCCAGGCTTGTCACATCAAACTCATACTGCACAGAGTAGGCAGGGAGTGGATGCTCTAAAAGGCACCTGACATTCTCACTCAGCGCTAAAATCTGCACCTCTGGAAAAAAGTACCAGTTCCTCATTGTAGAGCTCAAGGCCTCTCATGTCACCCCCCTGCCTCTCATGTCACCCCCCAGACAGTTTGGACCTGGGGGGCCCCCACCAGCTGTCTCCACCTTGGCCTGTGTGGCCTCCACTGCCTGCTGGGCAGCTTTTTTTGGGGGGGGGGGGGCAGAGGCTCACTCTGTGGCCCCAGGCTAGACTTCAGTGTAGCTCACAGCAACCTCAGACTCCTGGGTTTAAATGATTCTCTTGCCTCAGCCTACTGAGTAGCTGGGACTACAGGCACCCACACCAGGCTAAATTTTTTAGCCTCAGCAGATGGGGTTCTCACTCTTGCTCAGGCTGGTCTCAAATTCCTAAGCTCAAGTGATCCTTGCACTTTTGACTCCAAGAGTGGGAGGACTATAGGCATGAGCCACTATGCCCAGCCTGCCTGCATTATTTTAAAATACTATTCAATTTAGAGGAAGTGGATGGTATGAATCATAATAAAAAGCAAACCCATGATTCTACATAAATGACTGACATTTGAGAAATAGTTCTACTCTGGTCATTACATATAATTTAAGGTATTTTAAATTGAATTTTGTGTTTTGGAATAATTTATGTTTAAAGAAGGATTGCAAAGATAGCATGAGGTGTTCCTGTATACATCTCACCTAGTTTTATTTCCCTGAACATTATCATCATACCTTACCATTGTATATATGTCAGAACTGAGAAACTAACACCGCCATTTTGCTATTAGACTCCATACTTCATCTACACTTCACTGAGTTTTCCATTGATGTCTTTCTCCTGTCCAGGTAGGGTACCACATTGCGTTGCATCATCCTGTCTCCTTAGTCTCCTCTGCACTGTGTCAGTTTCTGAGTCTATCCTTATTTTTTATGACCTTGACCATCTTAAAGAGTTCTGGCCAGGTATCCTGTAAAACATACAAACATACCACAATCTGGGTTGTCTATTGTTTTCTCATTATCAGACTGGTGTCAGTTTGGGGAAATAAACCACTTTTTAACACATTATTCTGCAGTAGAAAGAGAACAATGAAACTTCCAACATCAAAATCACAAATAGATGTTTTTACAGCCTTTAAATTGAAGGGGATCAGAATATGACACCCCAAGATGTGTTACTTTGGCATGAGAATAATTTTGTGCTGAAGGCAATTGAGGAACATCACATACGCAAGAGGAATTCTCTTCCCTCCACTTTTCTGCCTAAAAGAAGAACTTAATTTCCCTCCATGAAGGTGTTCCCCCACTCCTTACTAGGACAAGAAGATACCTCTTTTTATTGCAAATAGCACCAACTTAAGTCTTTCTAGCAAATGTTACTAAGTAACCTTTGTCTTTTACTAGTTTTCTCCGTATATTTACCTTCCCACAATTTACCACACCTAGAAGCTCAAATACATTTTTCTTTGTCTTGTCACTTCTCCACAGTTTATTGCCTTTTATTAAAATGGTATATGTGGATATAAACTCCCAGGTCTAACTAATTTGGGGAGTTTTCATTTGCTTTCTGTGAGGCTCCTCCCCACGTACATATAAAATAAATGTTTTGTGTTATTGACCTTTATTTTTATCAGTTTAACTCTCAGGCCTTGGGTAATGCCTGTTGCTGAGTGGGTAGGGCGCTGGCCCCATATACTGAGGGTGGCAGGTTCAAACCTGGCCCCGGCCAAACTGAAAAAATAATAATAATAAATAAATAATTCTTAGGCCTCAGACACTGAAAAGATTTTTTTCTCCCTTGTAGAATCTCGTGAACCTTTAAGGAAAATTTTTCAAAGCCTACTGCTGAACAATTAATTTGGCAACTGTCTTTATTTTTACACTATCATTTTGTAAAATTTCTAAACAATAATTCACAAGCACATGAAATAACTAAATCACATGAGAGGCCATAAATTGTGAGCTATAAAATCACAGTCCCATCTACCACTGGGCAAGACACATGAACAGAATATTCTCTGAAGAAGACAGATGAATGGCCAACAAACACATGAAAAAATGCTTATGGGGCAGTGCCTGTGGCTCAAGGAGTAGGGTGCTGGCCCCATATGCTGAGGGTGGCGGGTTCAAACCCAGCCCTGGCCAAAAAGAAAAAAAAAAATGCTTATTATCTCTAATCATCAGAGAAATGCAAATCAAAATGATATTTACATTGTTGGTGTGATTGCAAACTAATACAGCCTCTCACAAACAATAAAGTATGGAGAATCTTCAAAGAACTCAAAATAGACCTATCATATAATCCCACAACCCTGTTACTAGGTATCTACTCAAAAGAAAAAAAATCATTTTATCACAATAATATTGGCACTAGATTGGTGACACCTGTGGCTCAAGGAGTAGGGTGCCAACCCCATATACTGGAGGTGGTGGGTTCAAACCCAGCCCCAACCAAAAACTGCAAAAACATAAAAATAAAAACAAGAACATTGGCACTAGATTGATTATCAGCTCAATTTACAATCACCAAGATGTGGAAGCAACCCAAGTGCCCATCAACAAACGACTGGCTTAATAAACTGTGGTGTAAGTATACCATGGAATACTATTCAGCCATAAAAATGATGGAGACTTTATATCTTTTGTTGTAACCTGGATAGAGCTGGAAAACATTCTCTTTAGTATAGTATTGCAAGAATGGAAAAGCAAGTATCCAATGTATTTAATACTAATATGAAACCAGTAGATGAACTAATACACACCCACAAAAGAGAAAAACTCAATTCAATACAAGTTGGAGGGAGTGGGGAGAGGAGAGGAGGGAAAGGGATTGATGTTGTCCCACCTAACAGCCACCATATAAGGGTATATGGCACACTTCCTGGATGAAGGGCACAGCTACAACTTGGCCTTTACCTAACAAACACAAACATTGCAACCTAATTGTTTGGGGGAATTGTTATTTTGCTTTTGGTGTCAAATGATCCTTTATTGAAACATTTTCCCTTGCACTTTTTTTTTTTTTTTTTTTTTTTTTGAGGCCACACTGTTGCCCTGGGTAGAGTGCCTTGGCATCACAGCTAACAGCAACCTCCAACTCCTCGGCTCAAGCTATTCTTCTGCCTCCGCCTCCCAAATAGCTGGGACTATAAGTGCCCGCCACAATGCCCAGCTATTTTTTGGTTGCAGCCATCATTGTTGTTTAGTGGGCCTGGACTGGATTCGAACCCGCCAGCTCAGGTGTATGTGGCTGGCACCTTAGCCACTTGAGCCACAGGCGCCGAGCCTTCCCTTGTGCTTTTTAACCAGCTGGGCATTCCACAGCACCACTGTTGATGTCATTTCTGATGTCATGAGGGTGGCAGCTATCAACATGACAGCCCACTGACTTGGCTGTCCCCAGGATCTCTCTAATGGTTCCAGAGAGTTTTCTGGCTGAAGATCAGGGCTGCATCTGTCTGACAATGTTGACAATCTTATCAAAAGTGATATTTCCATTCTGATTAATGTTTTTCTGTTTCTTTTTGTCTCTCAGTAGTTCCGCGAGGGCTTTAATGATGGGCAGAGGCAGAAGGTACCACTTCAATCTGGGCCTGTCTGTTCTGGATAGTCAGTTTCACTGTAATCCTCAGACCCTTCCAGTCATCGGTTGCCTTGGCAATGTCATCACCAACCCTTTTTTGGAGACAAACCCAGGGGGCTGATCTCAGGGGCCAGGACAGACATGGCACCAACTTCACCACTAGTGTACCTCAGGTGTACTTTGATCTCCTTGAAGTTGAACTTAGGCAGCGTGGTGGAGGCAACGGTGTCACATGACCCTGGATTCAGATGGCTGAAGAAAGTTGCACCTTGGCCTCCTCCAAGCCAAAAGCCAACCTAATTGTTTATACCTTCATATTAATCTGAAAATTAAAATATATATATATATATATAAGTTTTAAAAAGTGAAACTCACAGGGCAGCACCTGTGGCTCAACGGAGTAGGGCTCTAGCCCCATATGCCGGAGGTGGTGGGTTCAGACCCAGCCCTGACCAAAAACTGCAAAAAAAAAAAAAAAAAAAAAGTGAAACTCAACAAGTTGATTGTTTTCAGGCAGATTCTACTGAACAATGACTAAAAGGAAAAACTAGAAGTTCACTGAGGCTTTTGTCTTTAGCATCATGTCTAGATAGCAAGTGTTTTTCTGTTTGGAGGCTGTATTCTGTTCTTGAAGGAGAAACTCATATTTGTGTCCAGAGGGGATTCTCTATAAAATAGAGGTTTATAGTGTTCTTTCCCAGGTGTCAGCATCTGAGGAGGGGTAGTGAGCAAGCTGCCTGGCCAGAGGATAGGGAGGACCTCAGCTCCACCCCCATGCAGAGCCTGTAGGTGAAAGGGAAAGAGTGTTATTTTTATTCAATCCAGTTATACATATAAAGGATTATGTATGCTTCTATGCCAACCCCAAATATGCCACATTGGCATAGGGTTATTTTGAGCTAAGTGAAAATGAGAAAAAACAGGTACTCAAAGATGACTTCCCAGAGCTTCCCTTATCTGTAACTAAATGCAGAAACTTCTGATAAATGAGGACTGCCATGAATACCTTTTTTCTGAGAAAGTTTTATGACTGCAGAAAAGATGAAAAGCGGGCGTCAGGATGGACCTGCACAAACACACCTCACTTCACTAGTGTCTCACATACAAGTACCTTCCCACAGTGAGCTGCCCTGGGAAGCCTAAACTCCTTTTCTTTTGTGTTGTCACTTCTCTCCAAATTTATTTTCTTTGCACCACTGAGGTTCCTACAGGCATTAACAAACTGTTTCTCTATTATTGATCTGTCTTTTGTTGGTCTCATTTGCAAGGCCCCAGGCAGAGAAACTAGGAGGGAAAAGGAAAAGTTTTTCCTTCCTTACACTCTCAAACTTCAGCACACATTAGCTGTCACCTGGAGGGCTTGTGAAAACACAGATGGCTGGCCAACCCACAGAGTTTCTGATCTAGCAGGTCGGTGCTAAGATCTGAGTATTTATATTTCTAAAATATTTCTGGGGATGCTGATGTTGCTGGTCTGATCCAGGAACTGCACTTTAAGAACCACAACATACAAGAAAGAGCACTAATAGGATGAGGTCCCCTCCTAATTAACTCAGAGGGAGCAGGCTCGGATGATACCTCTCTGGGGTCTTTCTGCTTCTTCTCTTATGGGATCCTGTGTTCTTTTCAGTTTCACAGACCAGGTGCAGAGAGAAAACCTGTAAACCATGTGCTCAGAAGCAAGGGCCACCCTTTGTGCTTGTTCAGGTCCCTCTGAAAACAAAGCCTGAGGCAAGGACGTGGGAGCAAGCCTTCTATTTGGAGGTGATCCCAGCTACCGGGAGTGGGAATAGAGAAAGCAAGATGGGGAAGGAGGGAGCACCAACATCCGAGTCCCCTATCTAGGTCCCTCAATTCTCCTGGGACATCTGATAAGCTGAAAGCCTTCCAGAATTGTCCATTGGGTAGCGCCTGTGGCTCAAAGGAGTAGGGCGCCGGCCCCATATGGCAGAGGTGGGGGTTCAAACCCAGCCCTGGCCAAAAACTGAAAAAACAAAACAAAACAAAACAGAATTATCCATTGGAAAGATGGGCAGCCAGGGCATTATCCACCAGCTAGACCCCACTGGTTGAGGGCTGTCTTAGAGGCATTCACTCTCCCACACTTCTGGGCCAACCCAGTTCCCACAGCACTAGGTGACAAAGACCAGGGCAGAAAGTGTATGATGAAGTTGTGACACTGTGAGGCTGATTGCCCATGGCACAGTCCAGCACAGCCACAGCAGGTGTCAGAGGTGGACCCTTGGGGTGTGACACAGCCACAAGTGGTGTTTGCCACTTGTCTGTAGGCTCAGATGTGCATGAGGGCTGGAAGGCCAGGATGCTGGCAGGCACAGCACACCCTCCTTCCGTGCCTTTTAAAAGAGCCTTCTCTACGTGCACATCCACATTCACAGCTGCACTACTTACAACAGCAACGAGGTGCCCGTAACCCATGTGCCCATGCACAGAGGAGTGGATACACAGACTGTCGTGCATACATGTAGTGGAATATTATTCAGCCTTAAAAAGCAAGGAGATTCTAGGCCAGGCATGATGACTCGTGCCTGTAATCCTAGCACTCTGAAAGACCGAGGCAGGTGGATTGCTTGAGCTTACGAGTTAGAGACCAGCCTGAGCCAGAGAGAGACCCCATCTCTACTAAAAGCAGAAACACTAGCATTGTGGTGGGTGCCTGTAGTCCCAGCTACCTGAGAGGCAAAGGCAAAAGGATTGCTTGAGCCCAAGAGTTGGAGGTGGCCATGAGTTAGGCTGATGCTGTCGTACTCACAGCACTCTACCCAGAGCAACAGAGTAAGACTCTGTGTCAAAACACACAAATGAAGATGGTGCCTGTGGCTCAAGGAGTAAGGCACTGGCCCTATATACCGGGAGTGGTGGGTTCAAGCCCAGCCCTGGCCAAAACTGTAAAAAACAAACAAACAAACGGACAAAAATTTGAATGTGAATTTTTGGGGTCTTATTTTGCATCTTCTATTTCATTTTACATTAAGTGAAGGGAGCATTACTAATAAGATTTGTAGGAAAAGGGCAGGGAGTTTCTGGAACCAAGTGTTCCTCCCCTTTTTGAACCATGTAGGGTAACTTCTGAGAGTTGCTGTGGCAATTGTAAACTGTCATGGTGCTGGTGGAAGTTTTATTTATTTATTTATTTATTTTTGAGATAGAGTCTCACTTTGTCACCCTCGGTAGAGTGCCATGGTATCACAGCTCACAGCAACCTCAAACTCTTGGGTTTAAGTGATTCTTTTGCCTCAGCCTCCCAAATAGCTGGAACTACAAGCACCTGCCACAACGCCCCGCTATTTTTTTTGTTGCAGTTTTCATCATTTGTTTAGCAGTCCTGGGCTGGGTTGGAACCCACTAGCCTCAATGCATGTGGCAGGCAGTGTAACCACTGTGCTACAGGCTACAGGCGCCAAGCCTCTTTTATTTATTTTTTATGTATTCTTTTTTTTTTTTTTTTTTTTTTTGAGGCAGAGTCTTATTCTCTCAACCTGGGGTTGAATGCTGTGATGTCATAACTCTCAGCAAATTCAAATTTTGAGCTCAAGGGATCCTCTTGCCTCAGCCTCCTGAATAGCTGGGACTATAGGTTCCTGCCACGGCACCACACTAGTTTTTCTATTTTTAGTAGAGATGGGGAAGGAGGGTCTTGCTCTTGCTCAGGCTGGTCTCAAACTTCTGAACTCAAGCAATCCATCAGCCCTCCCTTGGCTAGGTCTTCCAGAGTGCTAGGATTACAGGTGTGAGCTACTGGGAGTTTCTTTTAGAATGATAATACATTATGACTAGCAGAGAGTGAGTAGTGAGGGTAACCTGAGGTCATTTTTTGTGGCCATCTTGGTTCTAGCTGATTTTGGTTGGCTTCTCCATTTTGGTTGCCCTCCTGTTTTATTAGAGATCTTGGTTCTGGTTTTATGACTTCTTATGGAATAAAGCCTACTAGTTCCCTATCTCAGTAACAATGGATGTTTTTGTTTGTTTGTTGTTGTTGTTGAGATCTCAAGGATTTTCTTATGCTCCTTCAAACTTTCTATGCCTTCTCTGGAAGAATAGGTATTTAGTTTGCCATTGGAAACTTGACATTATAATATATAATATATTATAATATAATAACAGGAAAATTGACATTATAATTATTTCTTTTTTTACTCATTGGTTCAAGAAATATTCTAGGTCCCACCTGCATAAACAGTTTTGTGACTTGTTGGTCACCAGCTAAACTTACAAGATGTACATTGGTCACGTTGTGTGGCTGCCTAGCATCTTTAGACACCCCCTGGTCTCTTAGATGGATGCGCAGAAGCTAACCCCCCAGAGAAAAGCCAGGTGCTGCCTTGTATCTGAGGCCTGTGATCCCAGCTCCTACTTTCACAGGAAGACGAGTTCTAAAGGAGAGAAAGAGCACCCAAACACTGTGTTTAAAAGAGGAAGGGCTTTATTCTAGCCAGCAGAGTGATGGCAAACAAAAGTCCAAAAATGGCCGTGCTTACTGACTGGCTCAGTCTTCTCCTTTTTATGCTTAGTCAAAAAGTTCTGTCCCGTGGGTATCTTTCTCTCTCTCTCTCTCTTTTTTCTTTAAGACAGAGTCTCATTATGTTGCCCTCAGTAGAGTGCCTTGGTGTCACAGCTCACAGCAACCTCAAACTCTAGGGCTCAAGTGATCCTCTTGCCTTGCCTTCCCGAGTAGCTATAGGCACCCATCACAAGGCCCAGCTATTTTTTTGTTGTAGTTGTCATTGTTGTTTACCAGGCCCAGGCTGGGTTTGAACCCTCCTGCCTCAGTGTATGTCGCTGGCACCCTAACCGCTGAGCTGCAGGCACATAGCCACGGGTACTTTTCTTATTGGTCAGTTTGAATCAAGCTGGAGAAGAAAGTTCTGGCTTTTCCATAACTATGGGCTTTTACAGAAGCAGAAGCAAACTTTAGTTTCTAGGTCCCAGGAAGTTAAAGTTCTATAAATTCCTAAGAGCTGAGTAACCCTGGGGAGGACTTCATAGTTATGTCCTTGGACCCTCCTTGAGAAGACCTCTGTTCTCTTAGACCTTACTTTTTCCAGGTATCCTCCCTCACTACGGTCAAGAGCTGTCCATTTAGGAAAAGTGATGTGGAGGTGACAGCAGAGGCTGAAGACAATAGTCAGACCATAGTCAAAGAGAGAATTGGTGCTACAAATTCCTAATAAGTTTTGCCTTAAAATCCCCCTGTCTTTCTCCCTTGGTATTAGGCTCTAACCATAAATTATTTAGACTAATATTTATTTATTCATCTGATGTCCTACAATTCAGCAAGACTCACTTGAGGGTGAATATGTAATTTGGTTGAATGTGATTTCTTTGGGAAGAAACCTTTATTTGAAGATGTACTTTGTGACTCTCAAGACAAGATTCTTTAAAAACTAATTTTAAATGTTTGGCTTTCTGAAGTGACCTTCACCATCTGTAAAATAAATCATGAAAAAATTTCCCACTTCCTTGAGACCCTTTTGTTGAGCTCACTTAGTTCACCATGTCTTCTGTGCTTGGGAGATAATTGGTTTTCTGCTAAGGACAAATCATTTTTCACATTATGCCTTGATTGTAGGAGACAATGCTCAGGTTCTTTTGGGCTTAATTTTATTTGAATGTGTGCAATTTAACAATAATCTGAGTGCATAACAGAAGGGGAAAAAAAAACTCATAGCTCCTTTTCCTTTTTATTTTTCTTTTATGTGATAAACTAATTTTTCAAAAATCATGCTAATTTGAACATTAGCACGCCATAAATAATATTTATGAGTTCCCAGTAGAAATCATCATTCCTACATATAAGCTCTAGGTGGCTCCTTCTGACGGCCCCGTATCTCTACTCTATTGAAGTCTTTCTGCCTTCCCCTCCTGCCCCACCCCAACCTTGCCCACTGCCTTCAGAATCCAAGTCTTACCTCTTAGACTTCCCTTTTCTCCAAGCTGAATCAGATATTTCTGAAATGTTATACTAAAGCCTATGCCACTATTTCTTTGGGTACTTATTACGCTGTATCATGAATAACAAGAATGTGAACTCACTGAAGGTAAAAATTACCCCATTCTCTTCTCTGTAATCCCAATAAGGAGTATAGAAAGAAAGGCTATTGACCTCCTAAAAGTTTGCTGAAAAATCATTGACTTGGGGCAGATTGATTAACAGAAGAAAAGTGCATGCAAATTTATTTAGTATGTATACATGAGGGGCTTTGGAAGGTAGTTCCCAATGAAGTTTATAAAGAATGTGGGCTCGGATTGTTGCAAAACAGATTTTAGTGGCAAAGTGGGTTATAGGAGGGAGGAAGGAAGAGGTTTGGCTAGCAAAAGTGGCTTTTTATGTAAATGAAACATTATAAGTAGCAGCCCCCAGAGACAACAGGTGGTAATTGTTTCTTTTCAGACTTTTAAAGGTGTCAGACTATCAGCTGATCTTTCCAAGATCAATAAAGACAGACCTGGCTGTGTTAATGGAGATTCTCTAAAGATGCAAATTTCTCCCCCCAAAAGACAGCTTAGCAACATTACTTCTGTTTGACCTGTGGCAGCCATCTCAAATATGTCAAAGAAATATATTGTGGAGAGGTGTAAAATATTCTGATTTCCTTTAGAAGCATAGTTCGTTCGTTTGTTCGTTCTTTCTTTCTTTTTTTTTTTTTTTTTTGCAGTTTTTCGCCAGGGCCAGGTTTGAACCCACCACCTCCGGTATATGGGGCCAGCGACCTACTCCTTGAGCCACAGGTGCCACCCATAGGAGCATAGTTCTTGACACAGAATAGGTCTATTCTATTCATGATTGCCCAGTGAATGAATGAAGAATGTTTTTCTTTGCCACTCCCCAAAAGGCTTTTATTGTAGTTGTTTCAGATAAGCTATTCTCTGCTGCATATCGTGTGCCCTTACATGTATTATGAAAATAGATAATATATACTCCATAATAAAGAGCACTGATTTCTAAAGAACAATGCAGATTCTGAATGTAGTTCACAATAGATCATTTACCAGTCTGCCATACAATGAGAAAAATAAGGGTATGTGTTGGATTTTCATTGATTTTGTTAAATAGGAGGCCACTGTTTTAGACTAAAACACTTTAGTAGACCCCAATGTAACAGAGGGAACAGCCTAGAAAAGGATAAAAATGTTTTAGCTGTTTCTTTAAAATTTCCCCTACTTTGGGGGCAATTAAAACCTGTATCCTTGCCTCAGGCCTGTGGTCAGGAAGGGCAGGAGCATGTCCTTTGTTGTTGTTATTGTTGTTGTTGCTGCTTCGTAGAGTTCTGTGACATCATAGCTCACAGCAACCTCCAGCTCTTGGACTTAGGTGATTCTCTTGCCTCAGCCTCCCAACTAGCTGGGACAACAGGCGCCTACCACAACAGCCAGCCATTTTTTTTTGTTGCAGCTTGGCTGGGGCTGTGTTTGAACCTGCCACCCTCTGTATATGGGGCCAGGGCCCTTCTCACTGAGTACAGGTCTTTGTTCTTTGTACCTGTCCTTTGTACCTGCCCTGTCCTTTGTTCTTTGTACCAGAGGAGATGACTTAACTGGAACTGACAGTTTCTGGAAGAAATTGAGATTGTTCTTCAAAGATGGAATTGATCATAACCATCAACTGTGCTTAAACAATAATACCCACAAACTGAAAACCTTGCTAATAGATAAGACAGGGGCTTTTTTTCTTTCTTTTTTTAAACAGAGTTTTACTCTGTGGCCCAGGATGGAATGCCATGGCTTTAGCCTAAGCTCACAGCATCTTCAAACTCTTGGGATCAAGAGATCCTCCTGAAAAAAAAAAAAAAAAAAAAAAAGATATCCTCCTGCCTCAGCCTCCAAAGTAGCTGGCACTGCTAGCCAGGTACCTGCCACAATACCTAATTTTTCTATTTTTTTCTATTTTTTCTATTTTTTCTATTTTTTTCTATTTTTTCTATTTTTAGTAAAGGTAGGGTCTAGACCCAAACTCCTGAGCTCAGATGATCCACTCACCTCAGCCTCCCAAATTTCTAGGATTATAAACGTGAGCCACCACACCCAGCCAGGAAAATGGCGTTTTAAGATAGGAGTCTCCCTCCTCTTCATTTGCCAGTAAATTAATAAATCTTCCTTTCCTTCTCCTCAAACCACTTGTCTTCATTCTTCTGAGGTAGTAATCAGGGACAAGTGCCAAGCTTTCAGTAACACAAACAGACCAAATCAAAGTGGAATCACTTCTGCTAAGTTTGGTGCCACATAACCAAACTAAAACTTTAAGGAAGCTGGAAAATCACCTAACAGGCCTCCTGTTGTATCTTATTCATACAGCCATCAGAAAGGGCCTAATTAACCTGAGCTGGCATGATACAGAAATTTCTGCTGCTTTAACTTTTGCGAGGAAAGCAACCTGAAGTAATGTGATGTTAATACCTGCTTTTTAAAATTATTCTGTTTCTTTGTTCCTGCTGAAGCTATTAAAAAAAACTCCTGGGAGTCAGTTTTTCCTTTGGTTGGAGATAATTTTGTTGTAGGAAGATGAGGCCCAATGGAGGGAACGAGCACCCAAACACCATGTTTATAAGAGAAGGGCTTTATTTCAGCCAGAAAAGCAAATGGCATAGAAGAATTCAAAATGGCCACGCTCTCTGACTCGGTCCTTCCCTTTTTATCTCCAGTCAAAAAGTTCCAACCCACAGGTACCTTTCTCACTGGTCAGTTTGAATCAAGCAGGAGATGTGTTCCAGCCCATATAGAACTACAGGATTTCACAGAAGTAAAAATTTGTAGGTTCCAGGTGAGAGAGGATACCTGAGGAGGGTAAAGTCTAGGTCAGAGAACAGGTTTTCTCAAGGAGACCACAAGGATACACCTGCAGGATCCTCTTCATGGTGACTCAGCTCTTGGGAATTTGTAAACTTAACTTCCTGGAACTTGGAAATTTCCTGGAACCTGGAATTTCCAAGTTCCAGGAAATCCTATAGTTCTGTAGGGGCAGGAATAGCATCTCCTGCTTGATTCAAACTGGCCAATGAGAAGGGTACCTGTGGGTTGAAACTTTTTGACTGTTGATAAAAAGGGAAAGACCTGGGTGATTGGTGGGACTACACCTACAGTGCATCTTACAAGGGTACATGTGAAATTTACTAAATGTAGAATACAAGTGTCTTCACAGAATAAGTAAGAAAATGCCGTGAAGGCTATGTTAACCTGTTTGATGAAAATATTTCAAATTGTATATAAAACCACCACATTGTACCCTAAGATTGCATTAATGTACACAGCTATGATTTAATTTTAAAAAAAAAAAAAAAAAAAGGAAAGACCAAGCCAGTCAGGGAGTGTGGCCATTTGGAATTTTTCTATGCTGTAAGCTCCTGGCTGGTAAATAAAGCCCTTCCTCTTATAAACATGGTGTTTGGTGCTCTTTGTCTCCGTTAGGCCTGGTCTTCCTGCAACACGGGAAGTTAAGTCTAACTGTTAAGTCTAATTCCTAACAGTTGAGTCACCATGGACAGGATCCTGCTCGTGTATTCTTGTGGTCTCCTTGAGAAGACCTCTGTTCTCCTAGACGTCACCCTTCCCGGGTATCCTTTCTCAATTTAAAGGTTACATACTGGTCAGGCACATGTAGTCCTAGCACTTTGGGAGACCAAGGTGAAAGCACATGGAGTGAGAATAAGATGGAGTCTGTCAGGCTAAGGTGGACAAGACACAGCTGGTCTGATGGTTTTAGGCCCTACCCAACCTTCACCCCCTGTCTCTCATTTTCATTGTTTTGTAAATTTAGCTTCCACCCTAAAGATACCCACCTTGAATAGTTTAAGAAGACTGATTTAGGAAATTGACTTTTGAATTGGAAATGTTGTAATAGGTCACTGAGTTATGCTGATTATTATTTAAAATAAGGGTTAAGGTGATCTTTAGGAGGATTGATTTAGGAAATTCACTTTTGAATTGAAAATGTAATAGATTGCCATTGATTTGTACTGATTTATTATTTAAAATAAGGGTTAATGTAGTCTTTACCTTGAACCTTTTGTATAAAACTGTGATTTTGGATATGGAAGAACAACACAGTCTTGGGAAGCTACTCTCACTGTTCTCCAGAATCTCTGGACTTCTGATGAAGTTTGGAGTACCTATCCCCTTCTCTGCATATTGGCTGATAAGGACAAGTGGCCAGACTCTTTTCATCTGGTAACAAAGGAAGGAAGATTGTTTGAAGTTAGGAATTCAAGACCAGCCTGGGAAACATAGTGAGATCACATCTCTACACACACACAAAAGAAGAGCAAGCTGCATATTATTTCTGCTCACGGTCCGTCAGCCTGAGTAACAGAACCACATTCAGTTACATGAAAGCCTGGGAAAGGTGTTCTCTCCCTTGTCAATTTGGCAACAAGCTTCAACTCTACTGCTATGAAAGAAGAAGAAAACAGATTATGGTTGACAATTAACAGTCTCCACTGAAAGGATAAACAGAAATCTAAAAAAAATTTAAATTTTCTCTGGTGTCCAAAGAGAACATAGATACACAGGGCTGTGTGGCAGGCTTTTTCTTAGAGCAATTCCCTTAGAAGATGAGTAATACTTTCTTTGTCTTTTTGAGATGTATATAAATCTCTTTAAAGCTAAATAAGGCTTATGCCAAGTTTTGCATTCCAGGAATGCTTTCCCCCCTGGGGGCTTTGGAGCCATTTTTTTTTTAAATGTAAATATAAAAAAAAAGAATGACATCCTGTTTCCTCTTCTCTCAGTGACCTCAGCCTTGGTGCCTATATCTAAGTTCTAACTTCCTGCTTATTGTAAAGATATGAGATGCTTTCATCTTCCCTTTGATAAAGACAATTAACATGTAAGTCATGGATTCTATCTGCCTGGCTGTATAAGAGCGGGATTTCTTTCTGTCTTTGCAATCTCTTTAGTGGACTGTGATGTGTATCATGGTCTAGTTTAATGCATAATCAATGATAAAAAAAATTTTTTTTGTTATTTTCTATAATTTCTAGAGAGGATTTGTCAGTTGGCAGTAGATTTTATTTTTAATTGGTTTTCCAACACTATCACCACATAGCCTGAAGTGAGAATAAGATGGAGTCAGTCAAGATGACATAGCTGGTCTGGTTGGTTTAAAACCTACGTGACCTTTACCTCCTGTCTACCTTTCTCATTATTTTGTGAATTCAGCTTTAACCTGAAGGTGTATATTTGAGTAGTTTATGGTGATTAATTTAAGAGATTAACTTTTGTTTTGTTTTATTTTTTTTTTATTTATTTATTTTTTTTTTTGAGACAGAGCCTCAAGCTGTGCCCTGGGTAGAGTGCTGTAACATCACAGCTCACAGCAACCTCTAACTCCTGGGTTCAAGTGATTCTCCTGCCTCTACCTCCCAAGTAGCTGGGACTACAGGCACTCGCCACAATGCTTGGCTATTTTTTGGTTGCAACCGTCATTGTTGTTTGGCAGGCCCAGGCTGGATTCGAACTTGCCAGCTCAGGTGTAGGTGGCTGGTGCCTTAGCTGCTTGAGCCACAGGTGCTGAGCCAAGAGATTAACTTTTGAATTAGAATGTTGTTGTATGAGTCATGGGTTATGTCAATTATTGTTTATTATGGCGATCGCCATAACTCATGACCCATGGATTAGAGTTAATATGGTTCTTGCATTTAACTTTTATGTATAAAGCTGTGGTTTTGGAAATGAAAAGACAGAACAGTTGGAGAATGTTTGCTAGAATTGCTGGCCTTCTGACAAAGTTTGGCAGCCCATCCTCGTTTCTGCATATTGGCTGACAGCCACAGATGGTCAGACTCTCTTCATCTGGTAACACCAAAGCCTGAGAACACTCAGTGTAGTCTATGTCCAAGTGTTCCTTGACATGGTGCATGTTATTTCCATACAAAGCAACCTGTCCAGCCCCATAGTGATTCCTGTCTATTCTTCAGCAGCTCCCCCAATTCCAGCTCTGGTCTCCTGAGCAGGTCCTTAGTGTTACAGAATAAATGGCCTTAAAAATATTTCTGTTTCAGGTGGCACCTGTGGCTCAAAGGAGTAGGGCGCTGGACCCATATGCTGCAGGTGGTTGGTTCATACCCAGTCCTGGCCAAAAACTGCAAAATAAAATAAAATAATAACAATAAAAAAACTGTGAATGAACCAAATATATATATATATATTTCTGTCTCGGTGCTGGGGCAGCTCTGGCTGGGGAAGAGGAGTTGCATGTGTCACCTCAGCTGGCGATAGCAGCAGGCCTGTGTGACTGCCTCGGTTTGGGAAATAGCTGCTGACATTTCTGAATCCAGTGGAGCTGATTGCAAAGGAGACCCAAGGAGCAGTGCCAAGTTAGATGCCGATTACCCACTTGGAGTCCTTTACTGTGGAGTCTGTTCATTACCAACAGAGTACTGTGAAAACATGCCTGATGATGCTAAATGTAGACAATGGTTAGAGAAGAATTTTCCAAATGAGGCTCGGCGCCTGTGGCTCAAGTGACTAAGGCGCCAGCCACATACACCTGAGCTGGCGGGTTGGGATCCAGCCGGGTCCTGCCAAACAACAACGACGGCTGCAACCAAAAAATAGCCGGGCGTTGTGGCGGGCGCCTGTAGTCCCAGCTATTTGGGAGATGGAGGCAAGAGAATCACTTGAGCCCAGGAGTTGGAGGTTGCTGTGAGCTGTGATGCTACAGCACTCTACCCAGGGCACAGCTTGAGGCACTGTCTCAAAAAAAAAAAAAAAAAAAAAAGAATTTTCCAAATGCGTTTGCAAAACTTACTGTAGCAAATTACCCCAGACAAGAAGCTGGAATTAGTGAGGGTCAAGGAACAGCAGGAGAAGAAAAAACAAAAGAGAGGTGGAAGGGGACAAATAAAAAAAAAAAAAAAAAGAAGACTGTACCACAGAGAGTTACTATAGCCAAAATTCCTAGAGCAAAGAAGAAATATGTAACAAGAGTATGTGGCCTTGCAACTTTTGAAATTTATCTTAAAGAAGGACACAGATTTTTTTGCTCCAAAGTTCTCCTATGGTGCCTCAGTAACAGGGGAGGATGAAATTATCATTCAGGGAGATTTTACAGATGACATAATTGATGTCATTCAGGAAAAATGGCCAGAGGTAGACGATGACAGTATTGAAGATCTTGGAGAAGTAAAGCAGTGATTTTGAAAATGTGTCTGTATTTAATGACCTGAACTGAAAGTTGATATGGCCAAAGGGGGAGCGGCCTTTAAAAAAAAAATGTGTACATATATATCCTATAGTAAAACTGTAGACTACCCTCATCCTTGGCATTTTCACTGTTCTGTACAAGGCTGCTTGTTTTTTTATTGCCAAAGTCTAATAAAGAGGGGAGACTGTCACGCTTCTGCATGAGAGAGAATTTAGTGAAATAAAAAATTTTGGTCATTGGGTACTGACTTTTATCTTTCTCTCTTTTTAACTTTTTATTTTTGGAAAAACCCTGTAGACCTTCTGTGGGAAGCATTTCTGTTGATTATTTTACTGATCTAAAGCTGAGTGATTTTTTAAACTTTGGTTTCCTCACCAGTAATATGTCTCCTTGCTTCTTTGGTGTGATAATTTTGAGATGGGTGAAAATCTAACAGATATGTGGTTGAATTTGCTTCCTTGTTACTAAGTCCATTTTGTAGGCATAATAACATACTGTTAGTAGTTGTTCAAGCTGTTCTGGAGATTCTTTGGTAAAGTATATTAAAAGCTTAAAACTGTGCAGTGTATGACCCAGGAAGCCACTTCTTTGACATTATTTTAAGGAAATGGTCTTGTGGCGCAGCACCCATGGCTCAGGGAGTAGGGTGCTGGACACATACACAGAGGCTGGTGGGTTCGAGCTCCACCTGGGCCTACTAAACAACAATGACAATTGTAACAAAAAAAAATAGCCGGTTGTTGTGGTGGGCACCTGTAGTCCCAGCTACTTGGGAGGCTGAGGCAAGAGAATTGCTTGAGCCCAAGAGTTTGAGGTTGCTGTGAGCTGTGATGATGCCACAGAACTCTACTGAGGATGACATAGTGAGACTCTCTCTCAAAAAAAAAAAAAAAAAAAAGAAAAAAGAAAAAAAGAAATAGTCTTGGATAAAACTGCTGAATGAAGGTATTCATTACAATATTGTTTCTTGCTTCTTGGAATGAAGTTTCAATCCATAGATAGCCAGCAATGGATGTTACTGCAGGAAAATGCAGGATTAAAATTGTCCTTGTGATTAAAAAAAAAAAAAATCTGTCTCTTTAAAACCCCTCACCCTTTCAGGAACTAAAACCTGCATCCCTTCCTCCAGCCAGCAGCCAGCAGTCAGAAGGGGCAGGAGAATATCCTTTGTTCTTTATGTTACAGGAGAGGGCTCACTAGAGGTGTCTTGGTAGAGGCTAGGTCAGGTGGGCAGAGGTCATAAAATTGTCTTCCCTGGAGGTAGGAGGGATCAGAATCATTAGCTATAGCTCAGCAATAGCCAAAAAGCTAAAAATGCTCCTTTTTTTTTTTTTTTTTGAGACAGAGTCTCACTATGTCGCCCTTGGTAGAGTGCTGCAGCATTACAGCTCACAGCAACCTCAAACTCTTGGACTTAAGTAATTTTCTTGCCTCAGCTTCCCAAGTAGCTGGGACTACAGGCACCAGTCACAACTCGCAGCTATTTTTTCATTGTTATTGTCATTGTTGTTTAGCAGGCCCGGGCTGGGTTTGAACCCACAAGCCCCGGGGCATGTGGCTGGTGCCCTAACCACTAAGCATGGGTGCCAAGCCTAAAAATGTTCCCTTTAAAAGCTCTATATTTCTGGGCAGCACCTGTGGCTCAGTGTGTAGGGTGCTGATCCCATATGCCGAGGGCGGTGGGTTCAAACCTGGGCCCTGCCAAACTGCAACAAAAAATAGCCAGGCGTTGTGGCAGACACCTATGGTCCCAGTTACTTGGGAGGCTGAGGCAAGAAAATTGCCTAAGCCCAGGAGTTGGAGGTTTCTGTGAGCTGTGTGACGCCATGGTACTCTACCGGGGGCAATAAAGTGAGACTCTGCCTTTACAAAATAAATAAATAAAAATAAAAGCTCTGTATTTCTGCTTATGATTAGGACAATGGCAACGTCATTTTAAGACAGAAAGAAAATCCTCATTAGGTGGCAAATTAATAAACTCCTTTTTCCGTTTCCTCAACCACTTCTCCTTATTCTTCTGATGGGGCCTCAGTGACAAGTGCTAAGCTTTTAGTAACATTAGCTTTTGTCCCATATTTAGCTTTCATTCCTACGGGTCCCAGAGTCTTTGTTTTTGCAACCCCAGCCCAGTCCCTGAAATGCCAGGAGAGAGTCTGGCCTTGGCTAGGCCTATTATGCTCTGGCACCCACACCCAGGCCTTGTATGAGAAAATTATTAGGTAATTGCCCCAGAAAAGCCCCTTCCCCAGAAAGCCCCTTCCTGCTTTCAACAGACCAAGACCAGAGGCCTCACTCTTAAAGTTACAGCTCCTTTCCAAGCACAGGGAGTTGACCTCTGAACAACAGGGAGTTACCTACTGGACATCTCCTTCTTTCCCAGTTGCAAAACTTACCTCATCTCTCTGTCCCAATTACCCGCTGAAAATTTCAAACTTACGGCCTGCCCCTAACGGCTCTTCCCACCAGAGCAGTAACTCGTTATTGGCTATTCTACCGTCCCGTCACCATTCTGAGACTTCCCCTAACTGAACCTATATAAAGGTAGGCTTTTCTTTTGGTCTCTCTCTCTCTCTAATTAGGGAATGCTCCCAAGGGTAGCTTCCACCCCTTCCATGGGGTTTTAGCTTTTGGGGACTCCCTGCCTCTTCTCACACTCCTGGTGCTCAGCACCACCTTGGCTTATGTCCATCTGCCAAGGTGCTCTAACCAGCACTCAACACTGGCCTCATCCAGACTTGATGAGTACCCCTATAGGAGTGAGTTTTCCCTAATAATGGCCTGGATTGCTTAAATTCCTGGTGATTCACCCCTTTCTCAAGGCTTGAGTTCCCTATTCCCATTGACCTTGCATGGCCTAGCTCAGGGCTTCCATGCCTGGCATGAAAATTCCTGGCACCAGGTCTCAAGCTGTCCTCAGCCCCAAGGGTCTGACACTGATCTGGGGTACAGTGACAACTGTCCTAGACTGTGTTCTCATTTTCACGGCCTGCAACAAAGCAGCAGAGACGTCTTCCCTTTGTCCTGGTCCTCATGTGATTCTGCTCACACTTTATTCCTACGATAAATTGCCATGGGTGCAGGCCATTCTGTCCCACCTGACTCCCCCTTGGGGTGCTTATTGCACCACCTGGTAGAATTAGGATTAAAGCCCCCAAAAAGTAATTAAACTCTCTACCCAGGTTTGGCCACTTTACAAACTAGACAACCAATGTATCTAACCAAGCTACGGTCCATTTAATTTTTCTTTAATTTGAGACTTGTATAACTATTGTGAGTGCCTTGGCAAATGGAGCGAGGTCCCCTATGTTCAGAGCTTCTCCTATCTTAGAATCGAGCCTAATTTATATTCGAGTGATTCTAAAATTCTTGTAACAAAGGGCTCTTCTGCTCTCTATCCCCCTGAACCAGACCTATTCGACCCAGCAGATAAACCTCCACCACGCAGGCAAACCACCACTGGTTCCAGAACTGGGGTAGTTCCTGCTCGGAACCCACCATGTTTGCCTTCTCCCTCAACCACACAGTTGCCTCCACCCTCTGTCCCTCCTACTTCCCCGTCAACCAATCTGAGCTCATCTCCTAACTGTTCCCCTGCAACTAGCCCTCAGATTTCCTCCATGTCATCTCTTAGTCCACTGCTGGCTGCTCCAAAAAAACACTTCCGGACCTCTTTACCCCTTTCCTCCTCCAGCTCCTCCATATGATGGTCCTACAGTGCCACCGTGTAGCAATGTAGACAAATTGCAAACTAATTCTACTGTGTCCACTACTCATCCTTCACTTCCCTCCCGTCCCCTCACCCAATCCCGTTCCCGTTGGTCTCTAGAATTAGAGGGACCTTCAGCTCCTTCTTACTTTCTGGCCCCGAGGGATCTTCAGCTCCCTCTCACTTCCTGGCCCTGCTCCATGAGGTAGCTGGAGTCAATGGTGTAGTTTCTCTTTATGTTCCTTTCTCCATGACTGAACTCACACACCTTTAGGTTAGACTAGGTTCCTTTACTTCTAATCCTTCTCATTTTATTCAAGAGTTTCAATTTATTACTATATACTATCAACTTACTTAAAATAACTTTTTGTTATTTTAGCTAATACCCTGACCTCTGATGAATGCAAATGAGTGTGGGAGAGGGCAAAAGAGGCAGCAGATCAAGTTCATATGTCAAACAATGAACATCCTATAGGTGACACCGCGGTCGCTAACTCCCAACCAGATTAGAATTATAATAATAATACTGGAGGAAAAAGTAGAGACATTTTTATTACCTGCATTCTTTGCAGACTTAGAGCTTCTGCCAAAAGGCTATAAATTATGATAAATTATGGGAAGTCATACAAGATAAGTCTGAGAATACTTCAGCTTTCCCCCAACACCTTACTGAAGCTTTTATTAAGTATACTAACTTAGATCCTGAAACAATAGATGGGAAAAACGTTCTCATGACTTATTTCTTTAACCAAAGTCACCCTGACATCAAACTTAAGCTAAAGCGCTTGGAGCGCGAACCCCTGAGACCCCAGGCCGTGATCTTAGACACGCCGTTAAGATTTACATGGGGTGAGATGATGCTTTCCAAAGAGAAAATTAAAAAATCTCAAACCCAAGATTATTAAATGCTAGCTCAAAACATTACAAACAGTGTCTCTAAGGCCATCATTCCTAACCTGCCTAAATCATCATGGGCCAAAGGCCACTTCATGACTCAACCACCTAGACCATGCTACAAATGCAGTGAAGAAGGTCACTGGGTATGACATTGCCCCAATCCCAGGCCCCTGCCAGGGCCATGCCCTCTCTGCAAAAGAAAGGGCAATTGGAAGGTTGACTGCCCCTTGGCCCAGAGAGGACATGGGGCCAGCCAACCTGTAGCACCTATAGCAGATTTGTTGGGCCTTGCCTCTTCTGAAGACTGACGAGACCCTGGCTTCTCTCACCCGATGAAGATCACCTCTGCAGAGCCAAAGGTAATCCTGATGTGGCAGGTAGAATGATCGCCTTCCTATTAGACACAGGAGCTAACTTCTCAGTTCTTAAAGAATTCAGCGGTCCTACCTCCCTGTCAGCTACCTCTGTTGTTGGGGTAGAGGGTTTTTCCCATCGTCCATGTCAAACTCCATTTTTACACTGCATGATTGGCGATTTCTCATTTATACATTCCTTTTTGGTGTTTCCTTCCTGTCCAGTTCCCCTTCTGGGATGTGACATACTTTCCAAATTAGGTACCGCTCTCTCTTTTGATTTTAAATTAATAGATGCTAACCCATTTCCTCCTACCTCACTCTTCCTCATCCTTTCCCAGGGCATCAAAAACTCGTCGTGTGGGCCATTCCATCAGAACAAGTAAATCCTAAGGTTTGGGATACTAAAACCCCCCCAATTGCCTCCTGCTCTTCAGTTCTTGTTAAGCTAAAAGACCCCTCTGTTTTTCCTTCTCAACGTCAATATCCACTTCCCCAATCTAATCTCCTGAGACTTCAACCTATATATAGGATCTCCTAGAAAAAGGATTTTTGTGACCTGCCACTCACCATATAATACTCCCATACTAACAATTAAAAAACCTAAAGGCACCTATTGCTTAGTACAAGCTCTAAGACTCATGAACTCTGCAGTCATTCCTATAAACCCAGTAGTCCCTAATCCATACACCCTCCTATCAACCAGCCCACCTCGGACCACTTATTTCTCTGTGCTAGACCTCAAAGATGCCTTCTCAATTCCCTTACACCTTAATTGCCAAGACCTATTTACCTTCACATGGACTGATCCTACTTCTCAGACTTCTTCCCAACTTACTTGTACTGTGCTCCCCCAGGGATTCTGTGACAGCCACCACTTATTTGGCCAGACATTATCATGAGATCTCCAGTCCTATGAACCCTCTCCAACAACCTTGGTTCACTATGACAATGACTTTCTGTTCTATAGTCCCACCTTACAAGATTCTAAGTGACACACCTGTTCCCTCCTTAATTTCCTTGCAGATAGGGGATATCGGGTCTCTCCTTCAAAGGTTCAATTATTCCAACAGAAAGTCACTTACCTTGGTGTCCTTTTGTCCCCAGGCTTCAAAGCTATTACCATAGACAGAAAAAGCATTCTTCACAACTTTCCTCTACCCACCACAAAACAAGAACTCCTCTCCTTTTTAGGATTAGCTGGATACCTCAGAACATGGATTCCCAACTTTTCTCTCCTAGCTGCTCCTTTATATGATGCTACTTGAGGTGACCCTCATGATCCTCTCCTAACCTCCATTTCTACTTCCTTTAAATCTCTACAGCATGCTTTATTAAAAGCTCCAGCCCTCCACCTTCCTGGTCTTTCTCGCTACTTCCTCCTATATGTCACAGGAAACCATGGGTTTGCTCTCAGGGTGCTTGGACATCAGCTAGGCCCCACCTTTGCTCCAATCCCCTCATTCTCTATCTAATCTTTTAACATACAAAAAAATCTTCAAACTCTGCCAACATGCCACATTCTTAACCTTCAAACCTTTCTCTTATCTGACCCATCATTATCTTTTAATTTTTTTTTTTTTTATTAAATCATAGCTGTGTACATTGATATGATCATGGGGCATCATACACTAGCTTCATAGACAGTTTGACACATTTTTATCACACTGGTTAACATAGCCTTCCTGGCGTTTTTTTAGTGATTGTTATAAGACATTTACATTCTACATTTACTGAGTTTCACATATACCCTTGTAAGATGCACTGCAGGTGTAATCCCTCCTATCCACCTCCCTCCACTCACCTGCCCGCTCCCTCCCCTCCCTTTCCCCCTTTCCTGTATTCTTAG
>CAUYPK010080672.1:0-13683 GCA_963574355.1 Loris lydekkerianus
CTTCTCTTTTCTAGATCTTCTTGGAGTGTTTTGATCTTGTTTTGCACGATCTCAGATCTGTTGGCATAAAAGTAGCACTTCTCCTGTAAAAATAAACAGATGCCTCCCTTTTTGGCAGTTAATAGGACTAATCCCCTTCTCTTCTGAATTTCTGTTTAATCCTTTGTACAGTAATAGGAATAATATTGTTAATTATCTTATGAGATGTCTTGAAGATTAAGATTATCATATGTAAAGAATTTAGCATATAAGCTAGCACACAATAGGACTCATTGCTCTAGAATGTTCTGTAATCATTATAAGTAGAAAAGCTATTAAGATTCTTTCAACCAAGTGGTAAAGATATGATCCTAATTTCACAGATAACACCACAGCCTCTGAAGGTGGACAGATAACCTCAGATTTTGACCATGAAGCTTTTGTGGGTAGCTGAATATTAACTCTCAAAATTAGTCCACACTTTAGCTAATGGGAAAGGTTCCCCCTAATAAAAGTTACTAGAGTTTCTATCAGGCCCACTAGGTACTGGAAGAGAAATTTGGAGAGCTCTCCCAAATATAAAAAAAGGATATTGGGTTTGATTCAAGTGAAACGTTTTCTCCTTCCGAATCTGTTTCAATCAATCCCAGAACACGGAGAAAAGTGGGTTTTTTCCTTTTTAATTGGGAATCTCTTTTTGATTCCTGTGTCATCGAGCAGCAGGGTCCCAATAAGTAATTCCTCATTTAGTCATTAAAGCTCAGATCTAAAAGTATTCATGAACTCAGACTCCAGATCTAAACAGTTAATCAGTCTGTCATAACTTTCTAGAGAGAGTTTTTATTGCCAGTATAATGAAGACTGATCAGTATACATAAAATGAACTATGATTCTTTCTAGCAACACCATCAAAACTAAGAGACACAAAGGTCAACACAATGTGATTTAACAATATCCATTCACATGCGTACTGTGAAAGATCTAAAAAATTATCTGTTCTTCTAACATGCCTATTCTGGTTTAACCATCTAATTTAACAGTTGAGGTCTTCAGCCTTTATGGTAATTCCTATTTTGCTTTTTGTTTTTGATTTTAACAAACTGTGTATCATCCGGATAAAATGGGGTACAAGAAAGTTGACTCTTCTCTTCTGTGTTTCTAAGAGAATGTGCAAAAAGAATTTACCCATATCAGCCCTTATGTGACACTACATTCAAATTAGAATTTTTTTCTATTGCCTTCTCACTTTTTTAATCCGATTAGAAAGAAAAGACTATAGAAGGGTACCAAGTAATTTGCCAATAGATAGAAATAACTTAATTTGCATCATACCTTAATTAATCATTGATATAACTTACATTTTGCCATTTCAGTACCAATTTTACCCAGGGGTCCTTAAAGTGCGGCCCACAGGCCACATGAGGCAGTGTGATTGTATTTGTTCCCGTTTTGTTTTTTTTTACTTCAAAATAAGATATGTGCAGTGTGCATAGGAATTTGTTCATAGTTTTGTTTTGTTTTTTTAACTATAGTCCGGCCCTCCAACAGTTTGAGGGACAGTGAACTTGCCCCCTGTTTAAAAAGTTTAAGGACCCCTGAGACTGTGAAAATTGGAAAGAATCATTTTCTAAGAAGCAGTATATTGCCAACCAGGGGAAAGCATTCCTTAAGAAAGAGCAAAATTATTCATTTCTACTAACACTTGCACAGTAGTAGAAGGAACTTTCCAGTCATTTCAAGTAGAATTCTGCAGCTCTCCTTGGTCCCCTTGAACACTGGTAAGAATATAGTGTTAAAAGGTAAGAAGCCCAGCCACTTGTCCTCCACTGACAGTCTGATCAGCAGGCAATGATGAGCCATCACATCTACTGAGCCTACGTGCCCTTCTTTATAGCTGTTAATTAAAAGGGAAAGAGGGTGTCTTGACCCTTAAGTCCACTTCTGCTGCTGCTCTTGGCTTTCTTCCTGGAGACAATGTTGGAGGATAGGGAATATTTGAGAAAGGACCAAGTGGTTTGTGAAGGCAGTGCCCATAGCTCAGTGAATAGGGTACCAGCCACATATGCACAGGCCATAAGGCAGATGGGTTTGAACCCTGCCCCGGGCCAACTAAAACAACAATGACAACCACAACCAAAAAATAGCCAGGCATTGTGGTGGGCACCTATAGTCCCAGCTACTTCGGATGCCAAGGCAAGAGAATCCCTTAAGCCCGAGAGTTTGAGGTTGCTGTGAGCTGTGATGCCACGACACTCTACCCAGGGTGACAGCTTAAGACTCTGTCTCAAAAAATTAAGTTAATTAATTAAATAAAATAAATGGATGTTTAATTAGCACATGCTTTACCCAAAAGAGTAAAGAGAAATAGTAATGCCAGAAGGAAAGGAAAATCGATGCAAATGCAGTGTTTTTTACATCTTAATGGTACATACTGGTTTATTATAACCTCAGGTAGTACAAATTTCTACAAATGAACTATAACTTGAACCTATTTTTCAGGAAATAGCAACACACGTGGGAAATGATTTTGAAATGAGTTAGAAAGAAAAACAGAATTTAAGTGCCTCCCATAATTTTTCAAATTTATGATGATTATATTGGTGATTACATGACTAAATAAAATAATTTCTTCACTGAAACTTAATTCTTTTCATCAATTATTATTAAGCAAACACTAGACTAAAATAAGTATTTTCAGTATAATCTGAGATGTGGGAAAAAAAATATGTTCACAAAGAATTGTCAGTTGTAGGTTATATTTATAGCAGTAAAACACTAGAAACAATTTAACATCCAAATATTGCTAATTTACAAAATTATTTATCCTAATGAAATATACAATGTGCATCCATTAAACTGGCTTTCACAGAAATTTTATTTATATGAAAAAATATCCATGAAAAGTTAGATAAAAATGTAATATGAAATAGAGAAATCAGTGTTCAAAGAAAGTTAAATTATTTTGTAAGAGGAAGTAGGGAGATTTATTTGGAAGAAATGGGGTTGAAAAGAGAGGGGAGGAAAGTGGGTAATAAAAATAGCCAAATGGTATGAAGAAACCATCCAGGGATTATAAAGATTAAGGATTCCTAATATGCAATTTTAGAATTGCATTTGCCAAAATAAACCCTATTTGGTCTTCTGACATGTCCACTTCGAATCTATTACATAAGAAAAGCCCAAAAGTATATGTATAAAATATTCATGGGATGCCAACAGAATGTATACATGTTTTAAGAAAGGAAAAATTATATTAAAATTGTTAATACTCAAGTCATGTGATTTTTGACTTCTACAATTACAAGAAATACAAGATACAATACATACCAAAAACAAAACATTATTAGTATTAATTGAGTATTACAATTTTAATGCAGTTTTTTTTTTTTTTCCTTTCTCAAAATGTGTATTCATGTTTTGGCACCCTCTATGTGTGTAGGTGCATGTGCGTATGCACACATATTTAATATATTACAAATATATATTATATATACTGATTTCACCTATGGGTCTATGCTTGGATAGATATTGTATGAAGAAGAGCCTCAGCTGAAACTCTGGTAGGCAGTTAGTGAGAACCTAAAGTAGCCATGAGGCATGGGGACATAGGCTTTCAAAAGAGCCTGTGACCAATGGCCCCTTAGAGAGCAAGTTGTAGAGCAGAGTCCATGCTCTTAGTAAATAGATCACCCTCTTTCTTAGTTACCCTTCTGTGAGCTTTCTAAACCATTCTCTAAGGGAAATGATGACTTTTATAATTAGGAAAAATAGAAAGAAAGCATTGAAATAAATGTGTTTCAGTACCCACTCAAAAAGACCACTTATTCATAGGACACTTAGGTAATATCTCTCTGAAAAGATCAAGTGGAAGATATTATATTGCAGGTGTATGTGGAAATGCTTAAGGGAAGAGTCATATCTTGGTGTGCTTCCATTGCTAGTAATAAGGATTTTATAAGCTAGTAATGATTTTATAAAATTAAAACCAATATTCAAGTATTAGTTATAAGTAGGCCAGGGATTGAATTAAGAAAATGATTGCAGAGGATGGGCAAAGGAAAAATAGAAGTAGGAGAGAAGTGGATTCAGAAGAATCCTGAGCCCAGCACAACATGCTGCTGAAGGTCTGCCACCTTTAAAATGGAAGAAGCTGGCTTGCTGAAATTTCACCCCTTCCCCAGCATGACTCTGGGGCCACAGAGGTCTCTAAGCAGGCAAGACTCACCCAGATGAGTGGGGCTCATCTCTCTGAGAGAAGGAGTGTGTCTGTAAAGTTAGATATAAAGAATGTTTAAACTTTGTTTTAAAAAGGCAAGATTTGCTCCAGACCAGGTAAGGAGACAAAATATCTCTTTTCTTCTGTCACCTTAGTATGACCAGAAGCATCTGTCTGTCTGAGCAACAAGCTTCTTGAGTATTTGTTGTCACTGCTGTGATCTGTGCCAGCCTAATTGCCAGCTGTCTTCTCTGACATCCTGCTCTTGGACTGTTCTTCACTGGTCTATACTTTCTTTATGTTAAAGACCATAAATTCCTTAGAGCAATAAAAGTAAAAAGTAAATCTATCCAATGAATGTATTTAGTTAAAGAAATAGTTTAGTTAGAAAACTTTAAGCATAGAAAGAACCATATCAGAATTGTTTGTCTTTCCCTCATGAGATTTATGATTAAAACAATGGTGTATGAAATAAAAACAGAGCTAGCCTGCAGCAAGATGCTGCATGTGTGTTGAACCTCAGAAAGAAAGATACGCAGTCTCCTGCGCCACCTTAACTCTTTCCTTTGTCTCTCATTTTTTCATTTTCTTTGTCCTCTCTCCTTTAATCCAGCCCCTGGGAGGGAACCAATAGCGTAGTTGGGGCTGGTACCCAACATTATATCATTTAGTTGGAAACAGAACCCAAAAATAAACACGCAAAGAAAAGGCAACATAGGCCCCAGAGAAGACAAGTCAGCATGAGGGAACCAATGAAAACATGATGGGTGTTTAAAGAAACAAAGGGAAATCTTTGAACTATAGGAGAGAAGGTATTATAGTTGGTCAAATGGTACAACCCTTTGGTACCAATAAATAATCATGGAGATTTTACTGAGACAGGTCCTATGATAGATGCTTTACATGTAATATTGCATTTAAATCTCTAAATAAACCTGGGAGGTATATGCTATGATTATCACCATTTTAGATATAAGAACACTTAGGCACAGAATGATTAAATAACTTAGCCAATGTTACTCAGATAGTAAGTGGTCTGAAATAAAATAGGTCAACTTGACATCCACAAAACAATAACAATATGAACTTATTATGTGCTTGGCACCATGTCAGGAGTCACCTGTGGACAATTCATACAGTCCACATTACAACCCCCTTAGATGATACTATTATTATTAAGGCATAACAGAAGTAAAACCAGGTCATCATGGCTTGTGGGAAAAAGTAAATTATCAGTTCAAACTTTCTCAAAACCCACCACCTCGGTATATGGGGCTGGTGCCCTACTCCTTTGAGCCACAGGCACCACCCAGTGCCAAAATATTTTTATACTCACATTTGAATATAAACTTTGAACCCCTTGGACAAAAGAAGACATACTATCTTTATTAGAAAAATCTCTGTTACTGTATTTGTATAATAATACATTTATTTGTGCAAAGGACATGGTATGGTAATCAGATGTTAGTGCTTTTCATGAGATAAATATGAAGTAATTTTCAGGCAAGAAATGTATTTCAGCATGTCAGTCTTGGTTAAAGTATGACTGTACCATTTTGTGAATTACCTAAGTGTTCATGCTCTTTTATCACCATCTCTCCAGTTAGGATGCAAGTGAGCTCAACATAAAGCATCTGTAAAGGGGTACATACGATGGAGTCACTAGAGGATTATGAGAAGGAAAAAGAGGAAAACAGAAGAGAGAACACTTTAAAAATTATGTTTGAGCACCTGAAGACTGGGCTGTGATGCTGTAGACTTTATTTCCGATGGCTTTATAGCACCCCCTGGTGAATAACATTTATATTTCAATTTTTATAAATGTTTTAGTAACATTTATATTTCAACATTTATATAACAATTTTCTCCAAAATGCCAGAAAGGGTGTGTTGTTCCAAAATCTTCAAATGGGTTTTAAAAGTAATTCTTCTGATTTTTTTTTTTTAAGTAAGCTTATGCCCTGTTTTAATTTACTTTCTCTCAGAAGCTGTTCTGGTACCAAAGGGAATTTTATGTAATATATAAATTTTACCTTTATGTTTAGTAGGAAAAAACTCTTTTTGAAGTGAGAAGAAAATTACCTTTCTGATTATCTCCTGGACCTTATGAATCACTAAATTAAACACGAGTCTTCTTTTGTATTGTTTGATTGAAATCTTATGGGCAAATATGTGGCTCTTTTCTGTTTGCTCCAATTGCCTCATTCATTATTAATTTCATATGCATTTAATTATAGCATGTACATCATCATAAATGACTTTAATCCTTTTTAGAGCAAGGTATTTTGTAAGTAAATAAATGAAAAGATAAAAATAAACATAACATTTCAGCCAATTAGAAATAATAAAAAAGAAGATATAAGGTAACTAAGGATTATATCAATTATTAAACCAGAATCATTAAATGAATTGATAGACAAATATATCCATAATTTTTACATATAATGTATATGGTAGAGTGGTGACAGAAGGCATAAAAACTGCATATTTCCTTAAAGTCAAATCCAAGAAAAATATATTTACTTTTGCAAATCATTGTCAGACAAGAAAATGAGATTTCTAACATTCCTTGAATGAAGAAAGTTTACTAATTTAAGGAAAAGCTAGTGTTGCCTGTATAACCTTAATCAAGAGAGAAGACTCAGAGGCAGGGAGGGTATTAACTGGATAGAACTCTAAAGGAGATCCAAATAAAATAAAAATATATGATATAAGTATTTCATAATCTGATCTTCACAGTAGACACCGTGTGCTTTAAAGTAGATTAAATAATATAATGAATCTTTTCTCACATGCCTTTCAAGATGCATCATACTAAGAATACACAACCTTATGCAACACATGCACTCCTGAAAGTGAAAAACTGTTTTCTCTGAAAGCATCCCTAACCCCATTTTCACAGGATCAACTGGTCACACAGTGCATCTGGTCAGCTTTCTCTGTAGATTTGAGGAAGGTTTTAGGGCTAACTGAATGATTGCACAGTGGCAATATTTTAGTAGTAATCATATTATATCTACTTCAAGACCTGCAGTCAGCGAAAGTTCCATGCGGAATCTCTACAATGTAGAAAGAAGGAAGAGGTGAGGTTTTTAAGTAGGTAGAATTTTTTTTTTTTTTAATTTTGAGGAGAAATGTATAATGTATGCAAAATATAACATCATCCAGGAGGTAAGGTTCTCAATTTAACCAATACTTCTAAATTAACAGAATATTTTCCCCTAAAACTATGTACTGAAAAAATTTCCCCAAACCATTTAGAGACATTGAAAGTTTTTTTATAATAGTTATCACATTTAATATGAGTGGGATAAGAAACAGGAGAGTTAGTATATGTGTTGAATGATATTTCTTATCAGATCCATGGAACACAGTGAAAAGAAAGTGGCTTTGAAGACCAGATGTACAGGCTTCAGTCTTCGTGACCCAGAAAATATGCAAAGCCAGTGCACACATGTAGCACAAGCATTCTCTAATCCTCAGCAAGAATAATAATTCATATTATGAATGAGGAAACTTAAGCAGGGGTTATTAATTTCCGAGATCACAGAACACTGAATTGAAATTCTGGGGGGTAGGTTACTTGAAAGTCTGCATTATTTCCACTTCACCAAACTGGTGGGACAGTTGCGAGACCTCTGAAGAATCTGAGAGTTTAGCCTACTACAGTCCCTACGAACCAGAAGACATAAGACTCTCGGGTCAGAGACAAAGTGCTTTTTTATTCACAGCACGGCAAGCAGTAAGTTTCATGTTTGAGTCAGTTCTCCCGTTCCACCAAGTTCCAGGAGAGAAGCATAGAGAGGCCCCCGTGAATGCTGGGCAGATAGTGGATTTGTCACAGTTAATGATCCCTGAATTTAGGAAGCCCCCAGTCCTATAAAGAGTGATCCTAGCTAACAAGGTCATCCTTTATCTAAAAGGGAAATAATACTTTTACTCTCCTGATCACGAAACCAATCTAGCCTCTACCACAGAGATACCCTATCTTTATTTTCCCAAGTTGTCAAGACTGTTTTATATGCAAACATCCTTAGAAAGTTAGTCTGAAACAAAAGTTGCCATAGTCACACTACATATAAAATGTCCTAAAGAATTGCCCCACAGCAACATGTTCTAAGGAAAAATATGCATGATAAAGATCTTGGGGGAATCCGCTAGGCAGTCTGACAAAGGCCCAGAGACATGTGATTGAGTTGTGCCTGGGGCATGTTTGTATCCACTGTTACCCAAATCTGATTCCAATTTAGGTCCTTAGGTTCAAGGGTCTATGTAATGACATGATTGTTCACAAAGGGACAAAAAGCACAGATGAGATTAGCACCCTGGTGAAGAAGATTAGCAAAACTAGGCAGGATGTAAGGGCTCTAATCAAATAGACTATGCCTGGGACAGAAACACACCCTACACAGAAATCTAAGCAGAAACCCAGATGTATGAATTAAGCCAATCTGTAAAAACAAGCTCCATTCAATCTCCTGAGTACTGAGGAAGTTGGGGTCTCACTCTTGGGCAGGGCTGATTGTTTCCTGACCAGGATAATAAAGATAATCTCTCTCTGGGGCAGAGGTGTCACAGTTGACCTTACAGCACCAGGTGCTCAGATTATAATAGCAAGAGTAATTCTAGACTTGGTGGATTTGTTATTACGCTTCTTGCTCAGATAGAATTAGTTTGAGAGTTTGGCAGGACTGCATTTATGATGAAAGACATCAACAGTTTCAGGAAATAGAACTGGGGGAGGCAGGGATCCAGGGGAAGACCAGATAAGGAGCAAAGTCACCTTTTCAAAGAGGTGGGAAATAACCAAGCGAAATGTCAACAGCAAAAAACAAATTCCCTCTTTTCTCCATAAGCTAAACTGCTGTAATCTTTGCCCAGGAATTAGGAGTGAAATGTCAGGGCAGCACAAGAGCAGAGCCTACCTGATAGCACAGCCAAAGAATAAGAATTTGCAGAGAAAATGGTCCCCCTATTTATTTAAAACAAAACATTGCTAAATAACTCAGTTAAATGAGATCCAAATGGGTTTAAATCCAAAGTACTAATTTTTCTTATTAAATCATAGTCACTGGGTACCCAACACTTGCAGTCTTGAGGAAGCTGTTTTAAGGCATCTCAGAGTCTGGTGATGTGCAAATCCTAGAATTATATTTTATAAAAGGTAATATCTTCTGTTGTATTATATTTGTCATTTCCATAATGAGTTACACTTAATGCTGACAATATCACTTATTAAAAAGAAGGTATATATGTACATATCTCCAATAAATTTCTAAGAATAACTCCAAGAACAAACTAGGGGCTGTGGGTGTTTTTATCTACTATGAGTCAGTATTCTCTTGCTTTAATTTAAAGTTTTGAATGTAATGAACTTTTCCCAGGGCTGAGGGAGCAAAACCAATAATGGCTTATCTTCAGCTTTGTGTAAAATAAAAAATAATTTTCATTTTAATCTCCTAGAATTAATAAAGGAAATGAGGACAGATGATTTTTGATTCAGATAACTTTAACTTTCTCATGCTTAATAATACTGCTTTCAGAGAAAACATTTATAGAAGATTATAAAAAGTATGAGATATTTGGTCCATTTTTTTCCAGCAGTGATTTGTTACCTGAAAAAAAAACAAAACTCTGGAATTATTCCAACTCAATACACCAATATAGTATGAAAAGGAATTTTAAATTATGTTTGGTTTGTTTTCAAACTTTTGGTCAAATTAAAAAGAATTTTTATTCTAGCCAGATTTAAGGTTGAAAATTGTAAAAATTTCATTTTAAAATATGTTATATGTGGAAAAAATTCATTTTAAAACTTGTTATATGTGGAAAATTGTTTTATAAGATATTCAAAGCCTATTATCAAAAGCTTTCAAAAATCTATGTTTAAAGGGAAAGCAGGTTTTAACAACCTATTTAGAATCACTTCAATGTACATATTCAGTGAGAATGTATATAATGAATTCCATAATTCATAAAAGAAATGTGTTCTTTGCCTTTAAGACTGTTTCTTGAAAAGCCTTGAAAGGTTGAAACATATTTTAAAATCTCAATATCACATTTATAATTTATTCATAACAAACGAGGTAAGAAAGTCAATGTAAGGGATACAAGAGACAAAAGTAAGTTGACCTATTAAAAATATTAATATGCCACAGCTTTCATTTTAGCACAATTTAAGTTATGAATTTATGGTGCCAAGAATGTAATGAGATTATGTGAGAAAATTAGGTCAAGTCAAAGAAAATATTTTTAATGATCTATATGGAAGATAATTTCTCTGTAAGTGTGAAAATATCTTTAAGTTTAACCCAAATGTTCTAAAACATCAGTTCTCAAATTGCTGGCAATGTTGGGCCTATAGGTCATGACCACTCTTCCAAACTGAGAATGTAAACACGTCAAGGGAAGACATCTGCTTATGAACTCCTGAGTTAGACCATTAGAACAGAGCAGCCAGAGTCAGGGATATGTAATTCCTAGGTTTGACTTTTCCGAGCAGAAAAGATTAGAAAAGTAGCAAATAAGCATCAAAATGTTATACTCAAATTTATATTATTTATAAAACATGTATAAGTAGATTTTTAGCTATAAAACAAATGAATGCTCAATTCATTGCTTCCACAAATTAGAACTTTGCCTTAAGCAGGTAACCACTAATGTTTGACATTTTAAAAGCTATTAGACACTTTCATCCTCCAATTTAATAAAGAAAATCTTTATTCTAAATATAAGAGAAGGAAATTATACAGCATATACAAAGGAAACTAGACTTTCACATTCTAAAATCTTGCTGTGAAAATATCCCATCTACTGAATACTCTAAAATCAAGGTAAAACACCAGAGCTAGGGGGAAAGACTATTATAAAAAAGGAATTTTACTGAACAGAGGCCCCTGATTTTAGCACAACTTTAAATCCAAATTCCAGTTCCTAAATAGATTTAAAGCAGTAGATTTGAAGATGACATAATTTGCAATAGGAAAACATTCGTTTGCCCTTAACAGTAGCAAGAAGTAACTTGAGTGTCAAGTCCTCACCACCCATTCCCAGCTGAGGTCAGGTCCTTCACCACCTTTTGAACTTTTTATTCTCTTCACAGGAACCAAGCCAGTTACCTCTGAGGATCCTAAACTAGAATGACTGACTTCAGAGTTGGTGTTTCAGGCCATTCAGGTTTACCCATGCATCTTTTATCTCTTTTAATTCTTTGTCACTGCTTTTTCCTGGACTTCCTCTCTTTTACTGTCATTGCTGAACTAAATTGTGTTTTCTTCACAACTTTTGCACAATTAATTGCCTCTCTTCCCACTGCTCTTCTCTTGTAACCCCAGTTAATGCCACAGAGCCCTCCGGAATCTCTGCTCCATCATAAGCACTCACCACCACCTTCAGAAAATGACTCTTTACCTTGCTGTCATAGACAAAGCTTCCTCTTCCATGTAAGGTGTCTCCTCCCATCCATTTACTACCTGAGAGCCTCTGTAACAGTTCATTATTCTTTCAATCTCTTTCCTCCTCTTGGTGCTATGATCAGCTGACCTCCAAGTAACTCACCTAGTTTTTTAGGGACATATAGCTCAGCTAATGTCTCTACCCAAGTGCTTTTATCATCTTGAGTGATCTCAATACCTAGAGAAATAAGTCATTCCATACAGTAGCATCATAATTCCTGAACTTTCTTGATTTCAGCTATCTTCAAACTATCCTCTGCTTCAGTCACCCCCTCCCAGGGCACACCCCTGTCACCACAATTGACCCATGTTGGGTTTCTTCTATTTAAAGAAACAACTCATCAACCACCATTTTCTTTCCTTTCAATTCATGCCCTTGCTCACATCTCTTCTTCTACTGCTGAGAAGGGCAAAGGTCCTTGAGGCTTCCATTCCCTTCCAATCTAGCAGTTCAGTTTCTTTTTATCCACTTATCATTCCCTAGACCCCGTATTTTTTTTTTTTTTAATCACTAAAACTACTTTAGCTAGCACCTCTAAGTCTCTAGCATCCTAATTACTCCACCAAAACTAACCAAGCAAAATTCTAACTTTGAACAATGCTATAATCCATCTTGTTTCTTTCTACTGGAGACTAGACATTGTTAGAAAAAGTCACATATATAGCTTGGATCTATCATAAATTATTTACAACCTCTGCTAGGCCCTTCAAACTGCCTGACAGTATTTCTATGGCATCCTCTACTGTTATTTATAGTTTCTTTATACTTAATGTCATTCATTTATATTTCTCCTAAGTCTAGCTACAATTTGCCAACCAAAGGTCTTTTTTTTATCAGAACCAATATTATCAAAAACACAGCTGATACATTACTTTTACCAGGCTCCCAAAGGAATCAAGATAGAAAGTTTACCAGATGCCCAGTTGCAGCAGTTCACACCTATAAGGCTAGTGCTCTGGGAGGTGAGTGGATCATTTGAGTTCAAGAGTTGGACACCAGCTTGAGTAAGAGTGAGACCCTGTGTCTGGAAAAAATAGAAAATAGGTATCTAGGAATCATTGTGGGCACCTGTAGTTTAAGCTACTCAGGAGGCTGAGGCCAGAGGATTGCTTGAGCCCAAGCATTTAAGGTTGCTGTGAGCTATGATGATGCCATGGTACTTTACCAAGGGCAACAGAGTGAGATTCTGTCAAAAAAGAAAGAAGAAAAGAAAGAGAGAGAGAAAGAGAGAGGAACATAGGTTACCAAATGTCAACTTCTCACATAGAAAACTAAAGGTTTTGTTAACTTATTAGCCACACAACAATTGCATATTTTTCTGTTGAAACTCTATTTCCATGTCTGTTTTCCATACTGATTAGTTATCTCTTTAAACAGAAAAAAGTGGATGTTATTTGTTTGTATAGCTCCACATCACATAGATGCTCAATAACTGCTGCAGTCCTGATCCCCTTAGAGAGGAGCTTAAGGGTTTTCCTAGGAGCCTAAAATTAATCCATAACTAAAAGTATAGTTTCATTTTGAAAATCTAAAAACACTGATATCAACAAATATTGAATTATGATTTAAATGCCATGCTATGATTTAAAAAACAAAAATGTATGAGTGATACGGTTTATTATTTTGAAAGTATTAGTATTTAAATGGGTAATTTAGCTTAAAAACTTTGTCAACTGTGTGTGATCAACTGATAATGGCTCCCCAAAATATTTTTATGGTCTAAAGCCTGGAACTTGTGAACATAACCTTCTATGGAAGAAAAGAAAAGAAGAGGAGGAGAAGAAGAAGAAAGAAAGAAAAAGGAAGAGGAGGAGGAGGAGGAGAAAAGTGATTCAATTGTCTGGAGAAGAAGAGCTCATCCTGGATCATAAAGGTGGACCCTAAATGTAATCGCATTCAGGGGTGGCGAACACGCGGCTAGAGCCACATGCGGCTCCCGGCCAAAATGAATTTCGGCTCTTTGCCTCTTATCATTATTTTGTATACTGTGGCTCTTTGCCAAGTTTGGATTTTGTTATGCTGCTTCTGAGGAGG
>CAUYPK010080674.1:0-28275 GCA_963574355.1 Loris lydekkerianus
TTCATAGTAGGGCTGAGTAAATTGGATACTTTTTCTTCCATTCTTGAGATACTTTACTAAGAAGAATATGTTCCAGCTCCATCCATGTGAACATGAAAGAGGTAAAGTCTCCATCTTTCTTTAAGGCTGCATAATATTCCAAGGTGTACATAGACCACAATTTATAAATCCATTCTTCAATCGATGGGCACTATTATCTTTTTGTTTAGCTGTTTATTCATTAATTTCTCTAATTGCCTTTGTAGGGCTAAATGCCTATAATTTCTCTGAAAGGGACTAAAATTTTTCTCTAGTTTTATATTTGTGGGAGAGTAGAAGCCTGGCAGACTCTTAAGACGGGTCCCCACTGTGTCTCAAATTATGGCTGCTGGAAGTCCAAGATCAAGGAACAAACATTGTTGGGTTTTGGTGAGGGCTCTCCTCCTATTTTCTTGCCGAGTCCTCACATAGTTGAGAGAAGAGAGAGTTCTCTCTTCCTCTTTTAATAAGACTACCACTATAGGATTAGGATCTTTCCCACAAGGACCTTTTTTAAACTTAATTACCCACTAAAAGTCCCATCTCCATGTTATCTGTACAGTTGCATTGGCAGTAAGAGCTTCAATATATGAATTTTGGGGAGTGAGGGGGTGGGAAGACACAATCAGTCCATAGCAGTATACTAATGAGTCGAGAGGCCTTCACTTAACTGGCTACATTTGGCATTAACTGAGAAATGGTCAGATTGTGAAAACCATTGGGGATTTTTGTATTACAGTGTAGGATTCAAAAGGACCAACAGTTTGTAAGACAAGAGAAAATAGGCTGCAATGATAGATGACAGCTGATAGCATCCATATTTTGAGGCAGGCTTTATGTTCTAGTCATATAGGGAAGATAAAATAGTGGCCTCTTTCTCTCTCTCTCTCTCCCACACACATAAACCTGACAGATCCACCTATCCCAGGGATAACAGATGTCCAGCATGAGAGACATTATTCCCCTATATCTTCTCTCATGGCAGACATAAGTAAATGATAATAGCACCATTTTATGCTAAGACCATTTATTCTCTGATGCAGAAAAGGAACAGCCCACTGTCATCAGGGAGGGCTTCCTGGAGAAGGTGAGACTTCAGTAGATTCTTAAAGATGGGAAGAGTTTAGGGAAGTGTCCCCTAAACTTTGGTGGCTAAGGAGGCTGTAGAGAACCTGTTGATCCTTGCTGGTCTGATTGGTACCAGGGCAGCAGTGGAGTCTTCATTTCCCATGTTCCTCAGGTGACCTGATCTCTGGTGAAAGGGGCTACTGGAGCAGGGAGAGACAGGCATGAGCAAAGGAGGGTGAGCGCTAGAAGGTTCCAAAGGGAAGCAAGAAGCAGAACTGTAAGTTGCGGTTACTGGGTGGACTAGAGAAGAGGACAAAGTACAGATGAGCTGGGAATTTGTGTTTGTCAAATCTGAAGGTCATTACTATAGACTGAGGAGTTCTGAGCACAGCTGCAAGGCCTATAGCTTCCAGCCGTGCTTCTGGGTAGCAGATTTTGGCAAAATGAGGAGCGAAAGCAGGTCAGTGCATTCGCAAATCCTAACTGATGAGTAAGCCACTCCTCCAGCTTCTCAAAATGCCATTTTAACAAAGGGCAGTCAATCAATCAAAGGTACTTTGGTAATGGCTTAATGTCAGCCTTAGTCTATTTGCTGTTGCTATAATTGAATACCTGAGACTGTGTAATTTATACAGAAAAGAAATTTATTTCTTTATTTCTTATGGTTCTGGGGGCTGGGAAGTTTAAGGTCAAGGGCCTGCATCTGGTGAGGTCTTCTTTCTGGTGGGTTCTCTGTGCACAGCATCATGTGGTGAGTGGGAGAGACAGTCAAATGGCTTTTGTGATAGAACCACTCTTTGTGGTAGATAACCCAGTCCTCCCCACAACCCATTAATCTATTAATGCATGAATGGATTAAACATGACCCCATCACCTCCACAAGTTCCCACCTCTCAGCTCTGCTGTCTGGGAGACTAAGTTTCCAACATGTGAATTATGGGGCAATACACCGAAACCATAGCAATATCCAACTCATTGTCACATCTAGGATGGTTACATTATATGTTAAAAACAATCCTAGTCCCTTTGCCTGTTTTATTATCATTTAATAAAAACAGTGCAAGTAATAGTATGTACCATGTTCAAGGCATAGTGCTAGTCCTTTGTAAACTTGATTTTTAATCCTTTTACCAGCCCTGAAGGAGACACTATAATTGCATCCACATCCAACCATTGCACAAAAGAGAAAGCTAGACCCCAGTGAGCCTCTGTGACTTATATCTGAGAGTGGTTAGAGTTGGAATTCAAATACCCATTCTGATTTAATTCAGTTTCCCCCCCATCCTCACAGATTTGGAAGATTGCCTAGAAGTCCACTTTGGCTTGTAAATTCATGCACCATGTTTAAACAGTTGAGTGTGGCAGCCATGCATTTGCATGTTGGTGGTGATCTGCTTACAACACCCCCCACCTCCCTGGGAGCCCTCAGAATTATTCTGGAAAATTGTTAGGGGGCAAGATATGGGATTCCCTCTAAGTCAATGGAATGTAATAGCAGTAGGAATCTGGCATTAATATTTAAACACAGAGTGGGGAAAAACCTGAGATGGTTCAGTTATCCGAGGGATGACTAAAGAGGTGACTAGAGAGTCTGGGCTCTAGAAACAGAATAATCTAAGCTCTTGGCCCTGACCCACCCCATCATGATCCAGTGACTTTGGATGAGTACCACAACCTCAATGAAACCCAGCTTAACTGCCATGTAGGATCCCTGATTCTTAAGAATCTTGTGAAGAGAAATGCCTGGTTAGGTGTCTGTTCATGGAGGTCTGAAATACGGGCCTCCTGTCTCCAATGGGGCTGCTGGTAGACCTGAGGGGGAATTCTTGGTTTCCACTTAGGATGGGAGGAAAGAAAAGAGAACAAGAGATATGCTCCTGTTTTGGGCATCTCCAGGGAAGAAGGACTTGTAGTCTTCTGTCTCTTGGCTTCCCCTCTGGGCTGCTGCCCCAGACACCTACTGACCCAGAGCAAATAAGCTCAAAGTGGGAGTGACAAGGCTATTCTGTAGCAGAAGACCCCAGAGGAAAAGGGTGATCAATATTTCCTGCCACATTTTCCCCTCTAATCCCTTCCCAGCCCACAACAGCATCCAAGAACAATAACAATTAGATAAAAGTTAAAAACAAGGGATAGCCAGCACAAGGTTACTGGGATTGAAGGAGACCTGAGCAATTTCTCTTTTATGCAATACTGGGTCTTCATGGCAAGCTCTACTTTGCACTATAGGATGTGTGTGTATGGTTTCTTTTGCTTGTGTATCTCTTCTTTCATACTTCTAACTCTCATTGGATGTCTATGAGTGCAGTAAGCAGTGTCTTCCCTTAGGGATCTCAGTCTCCTCTGGGAGATGTGTATCTAAGCAGATAGCCACTCAGCATAATTGAGCCAGGACAGAGGAAATGTAGACAGCATGGGTGCTGGTCAAGGAAGGCTTCCTGGAAGAGGTGCTTTCTTTGTTATAAGCCTGAGAAAACAAGTAAGAACAGAGCAAGTGGAGGCAAGGTGTGAGGGGCTGAAAGAGGAGAAGAAAGATACATGGATCCACTGAGCAATTAGTGGGGGTTAGTCCAGCAGATGCCAAGCTGGAGAATTGGAGTGAAGGTGGGGGGACAAAGGTGAGGCTGGAAAGATACTCAGGATCCCAGACATGCATATTTTGGAATTTGTCCCTAAATCTGTCTTGGAACCATTGATGGATTTAGGCTGTGAGTGAGATGTTCATATTGGCTTTTAGAAAGAGATCCTTGGCAATGGTGGAAAGAGAAGCTGGTGAGGCTGAGACCAGTCAGGAGGTTTTATTTTTTGATTTTCTAAATTTAATTTTAATTTAAATCATAATTGTATACATTTTGGTGGTACAATATGGTGATTTGATATACAATGTGGAATGTTTAAACTGACAAATATAACCATCATCTCACTTCAATTAGGAGGTATGACTAGAAATCTGGCCCTAAAGATGACAAGGCTTGAGGGCAAAGGTTGTGATCCTGAAGACAGAATCTGGAGGCCAGACACCAGAGAGAAGAAATAGCATTGGCTGGACTTGGTACCTTGTGGGATGTGAATGAGATAGCGGAGTTAGGGATTCTGGCATGGAAGTTGGATAGATTCCCAGAGGCAGGTGTTGGGAACAAGTGTTGACTCAAAGGGAGTTCAGAAGAGCGATCAAGGTTGGAGGTGTGCAGTTGCATGATGTCAACTCGCAGGATGTGGGAAGGGAGAGCACATAAAGTAAGAAAAGAGGCTGAGAGGTGGTACTTAGAGCAGGACATTTGGGGATGAACAAAGGAAGAGGGATGGCACACACAGAGAGGTAAGCATGAGGTAGAGTGTCATGTCTCATCCATCAAGGGAGGAGGAGTTTGGAGAAGGACGTATGGTCATCACTACCAGCAAATTCTAGGAAGACAAGGATGAAGAAACATCTATTGGATTTAGCAAAAAGCAGCTACTGGTAACTTGATAAGAATGGTTTCAGTGATGTGAAAGGGGACAGCTCACAAAGACTGTGACACAGCTATGTCTTTCCTTTGGCTCAGAAAGGAAAGACACAGGCTATGCAGTTGAGAAATGAGGCTGCAAGAGGGGAAGCACTGAAGGAAACTCAAAAATCAAGGAGGATAAGCCACAAAGAGGGAAGAGGAAAACCCAAAAGAGAAAGAAGCAATTGGTAGAAGGAGGCGAATGTTGGAATCTCTGTGGTGGGTTATCCAGTGGGGGTGGAGCTTGGAAATTTTTTCTGTGCAGCTCAGAAACATTGCAGCAATTTCCAGTCCCTTGAAGCATGCTGAGAATGGCGTACCAGGTCAGCTAGGGATTGGGAGTATTCATCAAACTTTGCAGGGGAGGCTGGACAGAAGATCCAGTGCAGAGGCTGGAGGGACAGGCATGGTAGAGGGAGGTCAGCTGTGGTTGGGGCAGATGCAGAGATTGGTCTGAATGTTGGGTGACTTTAAGCAGCAGGTGGCATGCTCCAAACATCACTGTAGGGCTTGTGAGCAACTTGTCCATGGCCCCTAGCCAGGTGCTGAGAGTATGGGTAAAGTGCACCAGTGATCCCACTTGGGAGGATGCTGGGAAGAGCTAGGCAGGAAGACTGGAGCTCAGTGCAGGGCTCTAGTCTAAGAATTGGAACTCAAGTGCGGACCTTGAAGCAGATGCCAGATGCATAGATAGGGCAGGGGAAGGGGATGTGTTGTAAGGGTGTGGAAAGCCTCTTCCAGGCAAGCTGGATACCAGGGGTCAGCAGTGAAATGGTAACAGCTACCTACACCACAGGAAACCAGAACAATGAACATCAGAGGAGAAGGATGAGGAAGGGGAGTTAAGGAGTGGCTCTAACACCTGCTACATGGACCAAAAGGAGACCCCCAACATGAACCAAACAGATGCTCTGGCTCAGGCAAGATCATGAAGTCTTGGACAAGGTAGGACACACAGGTCCTTGGGAGCCAAATGGATCTGGATTTGAATCCTGACTCCACTCATTCCTGGCTATGTGACCTTGGGAAAGTCTTAACTTCTCTGAGCTCAGTCTTCTTATCGGTAAAATGTGTGAGCAAACCTCTACTTCCAGGGTCATTGTGAGAAATAAAGGAGAGGATGCTTTGAAAGACCCCCCCCTCAAGGTGAATGGCCCATGGGGGTTCTTCATATATGATACTTCTCCCTTCCTTCCTTCTGAGAGGTGGGACTTGTGCTAAGGACTCACAACACAGCTTTTGTTTGTACCAGTTTATCGGGACCAAAACAAGAGTTTTTCTTAAATTATCTGAGACTATCAAGCACTGGAGTAAATAAAGATGATCACACATAGTGTCTGAAACTCTTCCCATTGAAAGTTGTGGGTCTGTGCACCTCCCCTTATATGGTGGGGGAATCTCCATGACTGATGGAACAATGGAATTTCTATGTGGGAGTGATGTTGTGCCACTTTCCAGGCCCAGGTCTTAAGAGAATGGCGGTTTTCATTCCATGTTCTTGGCACGCTTGGATTACTTTGAGCTGCCATGTTAGGAGGAAGCCCAAGCAGCCTATGGAGAGGCCCATGTAGGACAGAACCAAGGCCTTCAGTTGAAGGCCCTAGCTGAGTGACCAGACAAGAGCCAACACTGTCTTGCCTGCTGAGTGAGGCAACTTGGAACTGGGTCCTCCAGCCCCAACGGAGCTGCCCCACCTTACACTACCTAGAGCTGAGATATGCCACACCCTCTGAGCCCTGTCCATAGTGAACATCTGTGAGCAAAACAAATAATTATTGCTTAAGCCTCTGTGTCTTGGGATACTTTATTATGGAGAAAAAGTTCGCTAGAACAAGTTTACTTTTTGGCATCAACGGTGTACTAGACACCCAGGAGACCACTGAAGAAGTGTATGTAACACATGATGGAAATCAGCCAGGAACCTTGTTCACTGCTGTCCAGTGAAGCTCATCCTCCATCTTAGTCAACTGGCCCAGTTATCCCTCCGTCACTCATAGGCCAAATCTGTTGCTTTTAGCTTTGTTGGCAGGTTGGTGCATTAGGGAAGAGCTTTGGGCCTCTCTCAGTCCCGGGCAGGGCCCATGGGTTCACTTCAGACCAGAGGGGAGACGGATGGGGGTCCAGATAGCGGGAGCTGCTTGCACTTGTCTGAGGAGGGGGGAAGCCTTGTTTGTGAGGCTCTTCCCTGGAACCGGGTGGAAATCATGCTGTCCTTACAATCAGAGGCACACAGAACACCCTTGGGCTTTAGCATCCCTGTAAAGTGCTCCACAAGCACAGAGGAGCTGTTCATGATGACAGAACAGATGAGACTTCAGAGACTGGAGATACTCACCTGAGGGGTCCTATTACCCTGAAGAACGAGCCCATCAGCAATACAGTGCCACTTCCCACCTCCCAAATTAGCTGGAAACATAAAAGAAAATTGAGCGTTATTGTTAGTAGTGGGTTCTTGTGGGGGTGGCTTCGGTGATATGTCACTGGCAGCCTCTCCTACGGCCTGTCTCGAGGAGCCCTGGCTGATGAGACGCGCGGAACATTATTAATGCCACTTTGCCGATAATGCTGCACGCTCAGACTAATGCCTTATGGCATTCGCTGCTTTCCTGGGGGCTCCAAAGATGGAGAGGAAGTCCGGAAATAGCAAGTTGGAGCTGGTCGCCAAGGCAACAGAACCCCCATCAGGACATACCGTCAGGTGCTGCACTTGGCACTGGGAAGGGATGGGATAAAAAGAAACTGCAAATGCACGACCCTACCCTCCGGGAGCCTACATTCTTCTTGGGAAGACAAAGTTTTGGTCTGTGAGTCTCTCAGGGCAATATTTCTCTACCTAAAGATCAGGAGCACACAAGGGCAGCAAGTTATTAATTTGAGTTAATTAAAAGGAGTCATGCGGATGAGGACAAATAATTTCACAAAGCATGCTGAGCAAAACCAACTTAACTGTAGCTGGGCTGCTTGGAGTTTTTAATGAGCTTTAGCACACATTGTGATGTTCAAAAGGGAGAGGTTGTTGGCTTCACTTCCCAAAATTATTGGACCTTGGAAACACTCATTCTCAGAGCATTTTAGGGGATTAGTAAACTACCGAATGGCTTTGGGGACCCTGAATTGCAGTGTAATACAAAGCAGTGTTAATCAAGTTCTTAGAATGGGTGGAATGGCTTGGGAAAATTCAGAATTCAGCAAGAGAATTCAGAGCAGGGAGAGTTGGTGTTGGCTGGGAAAATGCGGAGACTTGGTAGAAGAGAGAGATGAACTTAGTCTTGCAGGTTCTGAGTGAGTGGTGAGAGCAGAGTGTAGACTCCCAGTGGGTGTGGATGGTTCTTCTGGAACCCAGAGAGGGAAGGCCCTCAGTGGCTGTGATAGCATGATGCTTAGGGCTGAACAAGTTGCAGGTAGCTCATTTGATTCTACCAAGAATTGGAGGGGGCAAAACATTTTATGTGTTATTCCCGCTCTTAGAATGAACCTCCTGTTTGCACAGACCAATGCCTTTGATAGAATATTCAGTTACCACCTCCTCCCAGAAGTCCTTCTTCATACCTTGGAGTAAAAGAACTCCACTATGGTCTGCTCTTTTTTCTTTTTTGTATCTAGCACCTAGATCCTGCAATTGCCAACATCATCCCTTCATCAATCCTAGATTACTTGTTTGCCATTGATTTCATTGTGATAAAATATATGTAACATAAAATTGGCCCTGCTAACCATTTTAAGTGTACAATTCAGTGGCATTTAATATATTCACAACAGGGTGCAATTATCATCATTATCTAGTTTCAAAACTTTTCATCACCCACAAGAGAATCTCTGTACCTGCTAAGAAATAATTTCCCATACTTTCTTCTCATAACCCCTGATAATTTCTAATCTACTTTCTGTCTCTATGAATTTTATTTTTGTAGACATTTCATATAAGTGGAATTATATAATATTTGTCCTTCTGTGGCTGGCATATTTTGTTTGGCATAGTGTTTTCAAGTTTCATCCATCTGTGTTGTGTGGCTTGTGTGAGTATTTCATCCCTTTTTATAGCTGAATCATATTCCATTGTGTAGATATGCCCCTTTTTGTTTATCCTTTCTTCCATTGGTGGCACTTGGGTGTTTCCACCCTTTGTCTCTTGTGCAGACAGCTGCAGAGGACATCAGTGTACAATTGCCTGATGGTGCTGGGTCAAAACCTATTTGTTTGTATGCTAGATATCCCTGCTGGAATGCCATCTTTTCAGTTAATGAATATTTTTTGAGCATCTATTACGTGTGTGCTGCTCTGCCAGGCATTGTGGGTTGAGTGTCGTACAACCTAGAATCCCTGTCCTTTGAGAACACACTTAGAATTGTTCTACCTACCTGATGTGTTGACATAGATATGAATGATGTGATATGTTACTAGCTAGAATACAGATCTGTAACCATGATAAAACACACTGTGAGAATTAGAGGAGATAGCCCCCATGTTGGGGAGACTAATCACAATTATTCTTGAAATGCTCCAGTGTTTTACAGCTCAGAGCTTAGTATGTTCATCCTAACCAAAGAAGTTGTGTTAGGATTTTTAAAAATGGGTCCCAAATATTACTTTGTAACTGGAGATGCCTATTATCTACCTTGATTCATTGATCCCCAACCATTTTGGTACCAGGGACCAGTTTCATGGAAGACAATTTTTTCATGGATGCAGGGCTGGATGGTTTTGGGATGATTTAAGTGTGTTACATGTCCACCTCAGAACATCAGGGGTTAGATTCTTATAAGAAGCATGCAACCTGGATCCCTTGCATGCACAGTTTATAGTAGGGTTCCTAGGAGAATCTAATGCTGCCGCTGATCTGACAGGAGGCGGAGCTCAGGTGGTGATGCAAGTAATGGGGAGCGGCTGTAAATACAGATGCAGCTTCGCTTGCTTGCCCACTGCTTGTTTCCTGCTATGTGGGCCAGTTCCTAACAGGCCATGGACCAGTACCAGTCTGCAGCCTGGGGATTGGGGAGTACAACATTAATAGTCCAGGGCTGTCTCTGTCTATCTCTCATCTGTCTGTCTGTCTGTCTGTCTGTCTGTCTGTCTGTCTCTCTCTCTCACACACACTCTGTTCCTCTGAATCCATAAAGAAGTTCCATATAGGGAAGATTATTGGACCTAAAAAAAAGTTCTTTAATAATCTTTTCCTTAGAGGCCTGGGCTTAGCTCTGTTCTGCCTATAGCACTCACAGTGTGGTATGTTCTCTCTAGGTCCTCTTAGCTCAGGCATTTATTTATAAGGCACTGTTGTAAACCACACTGGAGATGTGGCTGCTCCATCCTCTGTCTGACAGTCAGCAGCGACATATTTAGCAATCATCACAGAATTGCTAATTCATTGTGAATTAGCACCTTTGTTCTCAAAACTGGGTTGAGTCTCAGCTCTTCTACTAATTTACTCTGACTCTTGAGCAGGCTACCTTTCTCAGCCTCAGTTTCCTCTTCTGTCCAATGGGAATAACAACATGCCGACCTTGTGTGACATGCTTAGCGCAGTGCCTTCCTTAACACTTGATGATGGTCATTGTTCTGATTACTGTTAGAGTAGTCGTGATCTACACAATAGCAACATGCTAGATGCTAAGCGCAGAATAACATGGGGAAGAGACAAGTTTGTAATGCACAGCAGGGGAGGGGCTCCCCACATTCCCGACTGCAGAGATTCCAAATAGAGCAGGTATCAGCTGTGTACCCAGGAGCCAGATCAACTGAGGGAACATGCAGGAAAGTGCTTCCAGAGGCTAAGGTTGTGTCCAAATATGGAGTAATATTTCTGCTGTTTTAATTGTCACCTCACCACCCACCCTCATTGTGAGGATGGCTGCTGTCGCTCCATGGAGCACACATGGGAGGATTATGCAGTACAGGGCAGCATTTCACAGGCATTACTGAATCCCACCACATGGTAACCCCGGCGGACAGATCACAAAATGGCTGATGTCACTGACAACATGGATTTACAGACAGGGCTGATGGCTGTGAGGCTGTGGTCGTCCAAGTTGGCTCCTGTGAACCAGCAGCCAGCACAGCCCTGAAGGTGTGTCCCAGGGGCTGGCCTCAAGCTTGGTCCTATATATGTTTCCAGACACAGCTGCCCCTGGAACTCATGCTACTGTGTTTGTACCTTCTTTCCCTATGAGCGTGAAGTGAATTTGCAGAGACCCCTGCCTGGAGAAGCATGTTCCCCCCTGTGCTGCTCCTTCACTTGCTCCTGTTTCCCAAGCCCGTTCACCGCTTTTCTTTGATTATGAAGGAACTGTGCTGGTCAAAGGAACCTGGAGTGCAGCTGCCATGATCAGGGTTAGTCAAGGTCCAGGGGAGGCTAGCCTGATCTGTCCTCTGCTCACCACTCCACCCTTGACTTTCGTGGAATATACTTTTGCTCCTAACACTCCAGCTTCACTGAATTGCCATCAGCAGTTCCCCAAACTGCGGCACTATTTCATGCCTCAGTGCCTTTACTTGCATGGGCTCCTCTGCCCAAAGACTGCTGTCTCCATGACTGTTTCATGAGCACCCACACAGCTTAAGAGATACATTTCTTCCCTTAGTAGGTGGGGTCAAACACAGCCCCCACTGGCCCTCCTGCGTCCTTAGCAGGCTCTTTCTAGATAACATGGCATCTGTAATACCTTATTGCTCTGATCTGCTTATAGGTCTGTGTCCTTGACCCACTTCTCCTTCCAGATTGAGGTCCCAAATGGCAGGGACCTTGCCTTGTACACGTCCTGTGTTTCTTGTTCCTAGTTCTGTGCCTGGGACCTACGTACTTACCAAATGGCCACTTAGTAAATAAAAGAAATGAACTAGGTATGCCCAGCTGTATATGCTGTCTTATATTTATGAATCCTCTTCTAGTCTATTATTATGTCTATTTCCTTGGGGAAGGAGAGCGTGGGATGATATCCTGAGACATTAGACATTGAGAAGAAACACTCTAGGGGAATGCATTGCTGTTTTTCAGACTTGCCCAGAGCTGGCTTTGCTACAGGATAGATGGGCTTAAGTTTCCTGTGCCAGGTGGAGGACTTGCTTCCCAGGGAGGGGGGCTCCACCTGCCACATTGGAGAGTCCTCCTAACATGTTCATCTGCCTGATGGGTCTTTGCCTGTTGAAATTCTGCCCAAGTCCTCAGTGCAGTTCTGCCTGGCATTTGGAATCCACACGATAAACAACAGTTGGCAACAGATCAGTGATGCCGACTGGCCAACTATGGAATGCTCATGGAAGGAAGGTTTGGGTTGGGTTTTAGCCAATCAGGGGGAAGGTGGGCAAGTCAGATGCCGTTTTGCCTCCAACTTGGCTCTGAGGTTAGGAGACAGAGCACAGGCAAGAACTGAGTCCAGATGAGACACAATTGTTGTTTTGGTTTAAAATCAGACTCAACTCATGTTTCCCGAGTGCCTGTGAGATGGCTCCCGGATGGGAGGTGATGTCACACATTCTAGCTCTTTGAACTCTTCCAAGAAACCCATGAAATAGAGGCCTAGTTCCCATTTTGCAATGGAAGAAACAAAATTTGAGATATGAAGTAATAGGACTGAAATCAGAATTAGATATTTTCATTCAAATTCCAGTATACTTTCTAACAGTGTGTTTTGTGTACTTTTTTCCTTTTCTTTTTTTCTCCTAAGTATCTGGCAGATATTAATGACTTCTAGTTAGGGAAAATCTCTTGTTCCAGTTGCCAGCATTGTCCTTCTTGTGTGTCTGAAGCAGCCTGGGTCTCAGTAGCCTGTTGGTATATACACATCCACATAAATGCTAACTATGCCGCCTTCTCTCCCCAACCCATAAGATACCAACTCCACAACCTCTAACTCACCCTGATTTCTCTCTATCGAAGCCTCTGTGTTTAGGGACATGTCCATGTGTCTCCTGCCATCTGCTCCTTCCTTGTTTTGGTCTGCTGTGCACAGGTGATCTGGAAGAGCCACCCCACCTCTGTTGGGGTCATCTCCCATGAGAGTCTACTCCCACTGGGTTCTGTACTTTTGCTTTGTGCCCTGCTGGGTCCAGTTGGTTGTCCCTGGGGTCCCCTCAGATCTTCAGGGTGCTGAAGCTGTTCTGAGTTATCATGGCACAGTAGGGTCCCTCCTGATGGTGTGCTGTCAATAGTGTGCATCTCTTCTCAACTCTAAGGTCAATGACATCGTGTTGGTAGCTTAAAAATTGGCCATGGAGGAATGGTGGGAGTATTTATACCATGGAAAAGGGGAACTGCTCCATCCGTATCAAGAATCCCTCTCTGCCAGCCTGCTGTTAAATATCTACACGTCACTGCCTCCTTTCTGCTGGACACAGTGAGCCTTGAAGCAGTGCTGGGGTGCCCGGAGTCATGTGTGGCCTTCCGTTAACCCTGCTCCTTCAGCAGTGGCACGAGGTTTACGTCCTCAGAGTCTCTGCCAAGATGGGCCACATGATAGTACTTCTTCTATCTCTCTTCTCTTTCTCCCTCAGGCTTCATTCCCCCCCCAAACAACTTGTACCAATAAGCCCCTTTATCCTCCTTCAGTCAAAATGTCCCCTGCCCAAAATAAAAGGAATAAAATCATAGCAAACAAAGCAATGGTGTTGATGCAAATTTAAATAGAAACATGAGGGAAGGGAGACACACTTACACATCCAATCTCAGGACCAGTCTTGACATCTAGTTAGATGTGCTCATTTTTTAATTTTTTTTTTTTTTTTTTTTTTTTAAAGAAACAAAAACCCAAGGAACTTTAAATGGAGTAGAAGTTCCTGGGCCCCAATCTGGATGCCTGGGCTCAGTTCTGACTCCTTCACTGACTGTGTGCCTGTGGGTGTGTTGGTCAAGGGTGGATCAATTGACTCACTGTGTGTTCTTGGGTGTATTGTTCAAAGTGGGCCAACTGACCCATTGTGTGCCCTTGAATTTATTGGTCAAGGGTGGACTATTGACATGCTGTGTGTTCTTAGGTGAATTAGACCCACTGTATGCACTTGGGTATGTTAGATCTACTGTATATTCTGGGGTGTATTTGATCCACTGTGTGTTCTTGTGTACTTTAGATACACTGTGTGTTCTTGGGTGTCTTAGAACCCTGTATGTTCTTGGGTGCACTACTCAAGGTGGGCCAACTGACCCAGTATGTGCTCAGGGGGTATGTTGCTCAAAGGTGGCCCAGATAACCCCTGTGTGTGCAGGGGAGGGCTTTCTGATCCACAGTGCCCTTGGATGCATTAGTCAGAGTAGTTTAATTGCTAAAGCAACCCCCAGACTTCGGTGGCTTCACTCACATGTTTATTTCTCACACACCTGTCCATTCAGGTGGAGAGAGTTGAATGAAGTCTGGGTGTGGAAAAATTTGACAAGCTGGCTGGTGACACTCATTCCTTTCTTTAATCCTCCTTCTTCAGACCTCCAAATCCTGGTCTGAATTTGGTTGTACGGTCATACTTTGAGGCAGCAGCATGAAGAAGGAAGAAGAGATTTGTGAGCACTCACACCACCGTTGTGTCACGAAAGTCCTTTTCCTCCCAGATACCAGATTATATCGCTGAAACACAGAACTTTGATCTGTGAGATTTGCGAGGCTTCTTGCTATCAAGAGTCTGCGAGTCTCTTGTTTTATTATTGCCAAGCTAAATGAGTGGAGTTTTCAAAGCTGAATGAGTTTGCTTCGCATCCTTGGCTTGGCTCCCCCATGTCATTTGGTGTGGAGGAGAGCCCACCCTTCACCCCATGAGTCTGTTGAAAATGCTAATCAAAGTATTAATGCTCTCTCCAAACAATGTCCAGACCCATCTCTTTCCTTCTAAGTCTTCTGAGAGGTCAAATTTGAACTCATTTCATCAAGGCCAAATGTCAATCATAAGACGAAATCTATATGAAATTTTAATTGCAAGATGTTCGGTGCAAATTTAATGAGTGAAATAAGAGATCTGAGAATTCCCGCATTCTCGGCTCATGCATAATGTTGACTTAAATTGGCTCTCCGGAGGTGGAGGGAATTGCATTTTTAGAATTTACACACTGAGAGAGCAAATGGAGTGGACCCTGAAGGTTAAGGTCATAAATCAGAATCATTTAACTGGCTTTGAGTGATTGCTGTAGACTGTAATGGCAAAGAGAGCTGGCTGCAGCCACAAGTGATTACTCTGCCTCCGATTATTGAAATGCTGCTCAATATTCATAAATCAGTGGTCATTAATCCCCCAAATAGTACCTGTCGGCTTTCTAAATAAATTTCCAACCTGCTAATGGAGATTGAAAGAGGCTGATAGGCACTAGCTCAGAATTGAAACCAATAAGGATGTCACTCTGACAGACGTGGAAACACGTCCTATTGGAACATGAAGTTACTTTGGGGTAAAGATGTCCCAGCAGAAACGGCTCTTTGCAAATGAGGGATGTTGCAGTTTCTTCCAACCCTTGTCATTTCGGTAGACGATAGCCTTGATGTTTATGTCTCAATCTCTGAAATTTTGCTTGGGCCCAAATCGGATGAGTTAAAAATTCCAATTCAATTGCTTGCTCATCTCTGTTTACCCACAGTAATTGGAAAATAAGTGCACAGCGCTGCGAAAGGCCATGGCATTTATTGGACAGCATGGGAGCAAGATGGGGGGAGGAAATTGTAATTGGAGTGTCAGTCACTGGGGTAACAAATTTGGGAAGAAATCAAGAAATGAAAATGTGCATGAACTCGGAGGGACATCAAACTGAAAAGTGATTTCATTACTGCAGACACTTCAAGTCCATGTTCATTTTCTCTTTGCCTTGTTTCTGGGTTGGATCCATAAATTATGTATAATGGTGACCAGACTGCTGGGCAAGGGCATCATGTTGACTTGGATAATAGGCACCACTCTGTAACTATTGCATTTGAAATCTGGCAGAAAATGAGATTTGTGTGTGGGTGTGCGGGAGACAAGCTGTATAGATTCGTCTTCTGCCTGGTTTCACCTTGAAAAAATGGAGCCAGAGAAGGGAGGCTGAAAATAAATCCTGTTTTCCAGTCTAATTGCTCAAAATAATGGCACAGACTCTTTTAAGCCCAAATTTATTAGTCAAAGAGCATAGAAACAAGCATGTTAGCCGCAAAACCACCTTCTTCCTCAAAACTAGGGGACAGAGAAGAAAGGGGACTTGCCCTAGGTTGACAGATCTGGAATCCAGTCCAGTTGTCACGGTAAAGAGCAACATTTAAAAGCTGTATTCCCCAGCCAGGGTAAATAGAAACACCTTGTGCACAAAAGTAATGTGGCGAGAGGCAGGTTAAAAACCCAAGAACGTTAAAAATGTCCATTCTCTTGTTTGTGATTGATGCCATTTGTTCTTATTGCAAATTCTTACTTTTACTAACTACCTATATGCTCGAGTACGAAACCCCCGAACTCGTCACAAATTTTGTGCTGAAAAAACTCGGCTTGTACTCGAGTATATATGGTAATTCCAAAGAAACAAGTTGATAAATAAAGAGGTTCATGAAAGCTTCACTTCTACTGCAAGCCCAACGGGGGGTGGGGAGGATATTCACATAAGCAATGGATCACCTGCCTATGGGCTACCAAGGAGCTATTTGAAACAGTGCTTTGGAGAACTGAGCCAACCCAGGGGAAATGTTTATGGGGAGTGAAAAAAGTAGTCTCCAAATATGCACAATCAGGATGTTCACACCTACCTACGAGATGCATAGCTAGACACTGGAGGCAAATTTAGAAGACATATCCTCTGGAAAATTAGCTTTTAATGTTCTGGCTGATGGAAATGTTCTGCTGGGAAAAGATATTTCCAACTCGATTTATATTATTCAATCATAAGAAAAGATCATGTATGAAGTGAAAAATTTTTTGTTGAGCATTCATATAAAATCTATTTCCCAAAATATTTTATATTAGAAAACAATTTTAGCAACAGGATAGCATATATTAAAAAAGGAAACTAGAAAAAGAGGATCACTCATTGTCTTGACATCCTAAAAAATGCAGTAAAGATAAGGCTTACAAAACAAAACAAAAAAATACTACCAAAGACCAGTGATTGTTAAAAACCGATCTGGCCAAATGAGTTTTCTCTAATGGAAACCACCCTCAGTATCACCAGCTAAAGCAGTGGTTCTCAACCTTCCTAATGCCATGACCCTTTAATACAGTTCCTCATGTTGTAGTGACCCCCAACCATAAAATTATTTTCGTTGGTACTAAGTTGTTGTTCATTGCTACCTCCCCATGTTGTTCGGTGCTACCCCCAACCATAAAATTATTTTTGCAACACAAATTATTTTTATTATTTTGCAACACAAATTATTTTGCAACACAAATTATTATTTTATGGTTGGGGGTTACCACAACATGAGGAAACGTATTAAAGGGTTGCAGCATTAGGAAGGTTGAGAACCACTGCGCTAAAGTGATTATTCCAAATATGTGTCTTGGGCTCTTTATCCCCAACAGGAAAGAGTCTAGAGTGGTTAGTGGCCATACAGAACGTTCCCTTGTCACTTCCAATTATCATGCATCCTTCTTTGTTTCCTAACTCTGATCCTGCCTCACTGAAGCTCTTTTTTTTTTTTTTTTTTTTTTTTTTTGAGACCGAGTCTCACTTTCTCACCCTCAGGAGACTGCCCTGGCATCACAGCTCACAGCAACCTCAAATTCTTGGGCTCCAGTGATCCTCCTGCCTGAGCCTCCTGAATAGTTGGAACTATGGGCACCCACAACAATGCCTGGCTATATTTTTAGAGATGGGGTCTCGCACTTACTCAGGCTGGTCTTGAACTCATGAGCTCTAGCAATCCGCTCACCTGGGCCTCCCAAAGTGCTAGGTTTACAGTCATGAGTAGGCTGGCCTGAAGCTCTTTCTCTTAAATGTGCTTGCTCCTTTTCCCTTGTTCATGATGCTTCAGCCATGGGGAGTGTCCTAGCTTGATCCTGGCCTCCTGACAAACTCCTCTTTTCTCATCAAAACCCAGTTCAAATAGCCCCTCCTCGGTGCCTTTGCTTACCTACCTGTAGGCACAGTGAGACCTTTTCCCTTTGCATTACTGAAGCCCTGTTGTTGAGTGGTCTATGCAATACTTAACCATCTTGCATTGTATTCATCTTCCTAATTTGTCTCCTTAACTCAACTATGGGCTCACGGACTTAAAAACCATGTATGCCTCTTCCCCATTTCCCACCAAAAAGGTTAATTTTATGTATCTTTATTTACATTTTCTGACCCGTCCAAACAGAACACTTTTGGAGTATGTTTTGTGACTATTCTGATTGTAGAAGCACTGTGTGTCTATTGGAGAAAATTGGGGAAATACAAAAATGTAAGGAATGAAATGAAGATCAGCTATAATTCTATTACCCAGAAATTATCACAGCCACTGCTGGCTTGTGGGGTCTTTCAGGTCTGTTTCTGAGCACAGGAATATGTACACATGGAGACAGTTTTAAAAATAAAATTTATGTGGTGCTTGCATTGACATTCTGCTTCATTCTGTGACATAGGCACAGTTAGTCTATAACAGGACAGTTACATACACCAGTGGAATCGATCTTTGATTATTAGACATTTAGCTATTTTAGGCAGATTCCAATCTTTTTTATTTCCCTCTTTCTCCCCATTCTTCCTTATTTCCTTCAACAAAAATGGGTCCCCAGGTGCCATGCTGTGTCCCTTCCCAACTTCCATGTACATCTCTGACTATTTACATAGGGTAAATACCCAAATGGGCTTTTCAAAAGTTTTCTGAGATCTATTACCAAATTCCCCTGGTGAGTATACTGATATTGCAGCTATTGTTTTTGTTGTTGTTGTTGTTATTTTGTTTTACTTTCTTAAAGAGCCATACATACTTTTGATTTGAAGAGCCAATAAGGTGTCTTATTTTATTAAGATGTCAACTAGAAGCCAAAGAATTTATCTTCAATTATAAAGCAGCTCAGGTCCAAGTGGAAAAAAAATATGTCCACAAAATTCTGTTTCCTGGCTGGGCCTGGGGGCTCACCTCATGCCTGAAATCTCAGCACTTTGGGAGGCCGAGGCAGGTGGAAGGCTTGAGCTTAGGAGTTCAAGACTGAGCAAGAGTGCGACCGTGTCTGTACTAAAAATAGAAAAACCAGCTGGGCATTGTGGTGGACACCTGTAGTCCACTACTTGGGAGTCTGAGGCAGGAGGATTACTTGAAGCCAAAAGTTTGAGGTTTCTATGAGGTATGATGCCATGGCACTCTACCCAGGGTGACAGAGTGAGATAAAAAAATAATTCTACTTCCTGACTGCCCTTTCCAATTAGTGGGAACCCATTACCCACACTCTTCCCTGGAGCATTAAATCTATTTCAGAGCATGTGACTAAAGTGCTAAAAATCGTTTTTTTTTTTCCTTTTAAATATATACTTCTTGGTTGTGGAAGTAATGTTACTCATGTGGGATGTTTGGCAAATACAGAAAAACACAGAAATGTAATAAAATCACCCATAATCATACCACCCAGGGATACCACAATTTTAGGGGCCCAACCATATACTCATAATTAGGGACCTCACTTGTAGAGTCTACATGTGTTTCTGCCATGTGAATCCTGACTTAGTAGCCACAAACTCAGGGTTACTGGCTCCAACCTACATTGCTGTGTGATCTCTTGGCAAGTCACTTACTCTCTCTGTTCCTACATTCCCTAATCTCTAAAATGTCTGGGTTGTTATGATTATGTCAAAAGATTCTTACAGTCCTAAAAATGCTATGTATTCATCACAGCATGGTTCTAATGAGAATCAGACTCATGGTTAGTCTGACATGTAGGTGACCAATGAGGTCTCTCAAGTACATTATATGCCTATTCCTAAAAAATCACTGTCTATCCTCTTCCTTCCTCCATGACATGGCCACATAGGAATAGGGGATCTCTGTGTAGTCACAGTCCAAACTCTTCTACTTTTGTACTAATTTGCGAAATACATGGCAAAATCTTCAGGCTTCGTGGATAGGATTGATCTGACATTGACTTCCTAGTTTTCAACTCTTGTTTCATAAAACCATGTTGAATCGATGCTCTTGCCTTTAGCAAATTAGCAACGATATTTTCTGAGCAAAGTAGCACATTATTAGACAAATTTTATTCTATGAAAGACATATTTTGGCCTCTGGAAAGCACTACCTTTTTGGGAAAAGAAGCAGGAAGATAAAAGAGAACAAAGCCCCTTTTCTTACAAGTTAACTTCCCTCCCTTTACTTTGAAAAGCCCTTGGCTTTGTTTGCCTCCTTGCCTGGGCCCCATGACTTTACTTGTTTGGCCAGGGACCATTCTTACAACCCCAGGAACATATAGATTCCCAGGAAGAGAACAGCTTTGGTACTGGGGTCTTGACCCTGAGCTCCCAGTGTTAATTAGCCTGGTCAATACCATTTGTAAGACAGCAGTCTTCACGTTTCATTCTCCTGAGCTGCTTCTGTTTTGGCATTGTGCCCACAGGAGTTGAGGATGTAAATCCTTATAGTTGGCATAATCAGCCCCTTTAACTCAGGAAGGGGGGGTGTCTTAGTCAGACCTTCTCTTCCATTTGCCTTAGAAATCATTCATTCTATAAATAATCACTGATCACTTACTATGTAAATAGTACAACATGAGACACAGAACATAAAGCAGTGAAGAAGAGATTGTTCGTCATGAAGGAGAGGAGGGAAAGAGGGACACTGAATGATTTACGCTACAATTCACTTACCCTCTCTGTTCCTATATTTTTAAATCTCTAAAATGCCTGGGTTGTTCTGATTATATCAAAAGACTCTTACAGCCCTAACAATGCTATATATTCATAATAGTGTGGTTCTAATAAAAACCGAGGGGGCGGGCGGCGTCTGTGGCTCAAAGGAGTAGGGCCCCGGCCCCATATGCTGGAGGTGGCAGGTTCAAGCCCAGCCCCGGACAAAAACTGCAAAAACAACAACAACAACAACAACAACAACAAAAAACCGACGGGGCAATGGGAACCTGCCTACTCCTCGGGGGTTGAGGGCAGTGGCTTGAGAGCAGACAGGGGTCAGACTCTCATCAGCGGTGCAACTCCATGGAATGCTGTCTGTCCTAAGACTTAATGTCTATAAAGGGGTTTGCAGCAATAATCTCTATCTGAAGCCAGAAAAGCAGTCTGTCAGATGGAATCTGAGAAGCTAAGCTGAAGCAGTACAGCTGACTTAGTCTGCTTAGCTCACAGTCTTTCCAACATCCCCTGTGATTATCTAGTAAAGATTTCATTCTGTTTGTAAGGAGGAGGCAGTCCCACATAGACAATAGCTATTGTGATATTGGTAGATAAAGGTTACTTTGATGACATGATGTTTTCTCTAGCGATTCTCTCAGATATTTTATTAAAATGAAAATCATCTTTCTGTTGTTTAAACATTTTGCATTGTTAGAATGGAGACTACTTTGACATTACCTCCTATCAGATAAAGTTTAGATTTTCTAGGTTGGTTTCCTTGTATTTCATTATAAAAGTTATTAGAATTGTAACTGAGGCGGAACAGAATTGAGAGGCCGCTGTTGCTGTTCTCCAGAATCAGTGGCTTTCTGACAAATACAGATTGTTGGACCTGAACCTCATCTCTGCATCCTGGCTGACAGTGACAGGTGGCCGGACCCTCTTCATCTGGTAACAGATCTAAAAGGCCATGCTGAGAACTGGATGGGGGAATCCTTGCAAAGTCTTCTGCATGGGACATTCAGTCAGCAGATATGTAACAAACATGAGCAATTTTTACCGGTCTGGGGGGAATAGGTGTGGACCTGAAGGGGAATGTGGGAGCCATTCCTGTAGGAGCTGGGAGTGGTCTGAGGTCCAGATAGGTCTGAGACTCTGAGGCCATTGTCCATCTTGAGGTACAGCACTTCAGTGCTGGCTTTTTACAGCTGTTGGGGTGTACTCCTCTCATCCCACCTCTAAATCAGTGACATCTGGGGGTCCCTGAAATAACCTCATGTAGGGAGTGGGATCTTGCCAGATGGGGGTGTGGGAGAGGGACGGCCAGCTGACTCCCTGACTGGGCATGTCTCCTGTTGCCTCGAGCATGGAGCAGGAAGACGTGTGGGCCCCCATTTTGAGCAAGATGGATATGCAGTGAGGTGCCCAGGCTGCAGCTGGACCCTGCTGCCCTTCCACTTGCTGCTGAGCACATACCCCACAGGCCAAGTGGACTTAGAGAGAGGATAGGTGGTCTGGCACTGTCTCGAAAGGATCTGAGGTAAGAGGATCAACTTCTTGACAAAGATCTCAGAGAAAAGAGCATAATTGGAACACAGGCAGAGGGGTAGAGATAAGAGGCAGGCAGAGAAGCACTGGATTTCCCATGACACGTGGGAGGGCTGCATTGGGAGTCTCTAAAGAAACCATACAAGTGGCCACCAGAGAACCACCACCTGGACCCCGGTCGTGACAGCAGGCCCGACTGAGGGCGTGTCTGCAGCTCGGCCACCAGAGAGGACCACCACCTGGACCCTGGTCGTGACAGCAGGCCCGACTGAGCATTCCTGCAGCTCCCAACTGGCTTTGGCATCATCACTTCTCACTTGTCCTCCTAGCCCAGTAGCAGTGGCCCAAGAGGAGAACAAGGCTCTCACTTTCTCCGCCTGCTCTTTCCTGCTGGTCCACTCACCTTGGGGCTTAGGATGCCTCCAGGGAGGGGACAATGCAGTCTTCAGATCAGATCAGTCAGCTCTCTGATTCAAGGAGTCTTGAGCTTCAGAGTGCTGTCCTGTCCTCAAATGTCCTGTCTCTCTGCAGTGCTGGGGACTGGCCGGGGACAGCTACATCATCTGAGCGGGTGCCTTGAGCATCTGGTGGCAGTGGTCCCCTCCACAGAAAGCCTCTTTCTGAACATTGTCCAGGCCTCCTTCCTGTGCAGGCTGCAGTGCCATCTGGGTGGGCTGTCAGGTTCAGACTTGGGCCCTACATGGGTCCCTGTCTCTCCTCTTTAGGTTTCTGGCCACCTCACACATGAGTATTAGGGTGGAAAGCTCAGTAGGTGCTCTGTGCGGGAGGAGAAAAGAATTTCTTTAGGCCAAAATCAGGTTATAAAAGTATAAGTTTATTTTATCTTAGAGAGGGAGGGAGAGAGGAATAAACTAGGGAAAAAGGGAGAGAAAGGGAGAAGGTGGGACATTCCAAAGGAAGAAGAGAAGAATGCCCCCAGCTGAGGTTAAGCAGTTGCTGAATTTAAAGGGGACAAAGTAACAAAAGGTAATTACAGCCAAATTCCCAAGGCACTGTGGTTGTGAATGCCAAGTCGTTTTTCCTCCACCTTCCAGTAAGATCGCAGGATACTTAGGAATACTTGGGCTAAAGGAACAAATTCTAAAAGACAAAGGAGCTGGTAATGTAAAGAGAAGTTACATTTCCTTTTGTCTTCTGGGCCCCTCAGTGGTTTGTGAAAACAGAAACAGGGTGGGGATTACTAGCATGAGAAAGCAAGCAGGCAGAGAGAGATTGATTTTAGTCCTTACTGAAAAACTATGAGTTCATACATTTTTTTTGTCATTTGCAATGGTTGTGACAGAGGGACTGGCCTGAAAAAAAAGGCAAAACTGTTTTCTGTCTGTTTAAAACTTCTCCCAGTTTTTTTGGGAACTAACACTGCATCTCTGCCTCAGACCAGCTGTCTGGAGGGGCAGGGGGGTCTTCTGCTCTTCCTAGTACAGGAGATGGCTCAGGTGGGGGAGGCTGGGCTAGGTCCTTTGGTGGGGGACTCCCAGCTGGGCGGTCAGGGCTTTGTCTGCAGGGGCAGATGGGATGGAGATTAGGATTCTTACCTGTCCTTGAAGGATAATAGCCCGCAGCTGAGGGCCTGCCCCTTTAAAAGCTCTGTATTTTTCTGCTTGTGTTCAAGATGGCATTTAGACTGGACTCTCCATCCTTCTCATTTTCTGGCAAATTAATAACCTCTGCCTTCCTTCTCAAACCACTTGTCCTTATTCTTTTGATGTGGTCTTGAGGGCAAGTGCTGCTTTTGGTAACATGGGGTTACCAGATGCCTGGAGGAGCCCCGGGATTTGTGCCTATGATGTCACCCTAGCGCCCTATGGCTAGGCCCTGGGCCCCGAAGGGCACCTGGCAGGCAGATTGCCTTCCCTGGTCAGTGCAGAATCCCTCTCACTGGACGGCATCAGATCAGTACTGACCTGTCAGTTTGGGGGCTCTGGGCCACCAAAGGTCCACCAGCACCACCAGCCTAAGCCACATGTGGGCTCGCGCTTTGCCCCTTGTCAGTCTCTGTTCCGACCACAATTCCACTTCCCGTTTTCAGCACTGAAGGGTGGCAGGGGCCCTTTAGGACAGGTGTGCTCCTATTTCTGGCACCCAGGGCTCTATACCAGGTGTCAGTCAGTTGTCAGGGGGGTTGTTCTCCATGTCCCAAGGGCCCTGAGACTGGGTCACCCTTGCAGTGGCCCATGGGAGCCTACAGACACCATCCCTCCCTCCTCCGTCATTCTGAGCCTGGAGAAGGGTCCGAGAGATGAGAAGCCAGCCTGGAGGGGAGGAGGTGGGATAGGAAATAAGAAGAAATTACCTCTCACTGCCCCCCCTCACTCCAGAAAGACAGCCTGGGTGATCAGAGGGGAGGTTTCCTAAGTGAATAAATATGTGGAGTGTTGTGATGACCCTAGACCTGACCACCCGACCCTAATTATGGGATTGCACTTAAGAGCATACCTTATAGTTCCTAAGATGAGACTTCTGTTACTGAAGTGACTTTTAATGTGGTGGAATAAACAGCAGTGATACCCAGGGTTAGCAAGGACCCTGACCATAGCCACAAGCCACCTGGGGTTATTTAAATTTAAATTAGTGAGAATTAAATACAATTAAAAACTCATTTCCTCTTTCTTGATAGCCCCCTTTCAAGTGCTGGAAGGTCAGACATAGCTAGTGGCTATCCTACTGGACAGTGTAGACAGAACATTTCTGCTGTTGCAGAAAATTCTATTGGACAGAGCTGCTCTGGTTTCTGTTCCCACTCTGCTGAGTCTGGGTTGTTTTGTGTTAATAGAACTTAACAGTTACTTAAGATGAAGGGAGGCATTATTTGTTATTTTAAGATGAGAGCAATGGAAGCATGTTACTATGCTGAATGAGAGAGAGCTGGCAGACAGGAGATGGGAGTGACAGTGACGAGAGAGTAGTGACCCTAGGACAAGAACCATGAGCATCTGTCCTTCAGAGGAAGATGGAATTGCCGGTGTGTACCTTCTCAATACTTAAATGCCTACACGTGGAACAGATAACAACCAAGAACTGCATTCCCAGCACCTCCGCTGTGGTTATAGAATCTCAGGCAGGATATTCCACCCATCATTGTCAGAGTATGTTGAGTCCATGTCCCAAACCATTAATTTGAGATTCTTCACCCAATCATCATTTCTTCATTGCAAAATGCATATGGCATGTGAAAACTGTACTTATTTTAACACTTGGTATTCGCCTCTGCAGACACATCCAGGGAGATGCCATGCAGCAGATAGGGGCTTGACTTTTGTTCACTCTTGACCACAGAAGCTACTAGAATCCGTCTGTATGTGCGAGTGTGTGTAATTGTGCATTGGCAGTCCACAGAGTCGGGGCATGACATGATTCAGACGCACCTCCAGGCCCGAGAGGCTGGGGAGAGACAGGTGAGAGTAATATTAAACACCCCCGTGTCTGCCTTTTTAGGTAATGCTAAAGATCTGTTTTGACCTCTCAATCAGGTATTAGATGGAAATGCCCCTTGTGACTTATGGGGGCAGAGTGCAGAACTGCAGGTGGACAGAGAGCAAGGGGGCAGACAGGGTCCCACACTCAGAGAAAAGCCAGTCTCGCAGAAAAAGCAATTAGTGGAGAGCATTTCTCAGACTGCCCTGGGAAGAAGCAGTTTCCTCAGCAATCCTTTGGATAAAGAGAACTGCGAGTTGATTTTGAGCCCACAGATATGTGAAGATGTGAGATGATTCTGCTAGATCATCACAAATTCCTAGTACAAGAAACGAGTTCAGAGTCTGGACTGACTTAAAAAGGACAGTGTGGGACAGTTGTAAAGAGGCCCCAGAAGTGGGCAATGCAGAGAAAAGACAGGTAGAAGAGCCTGCTCTCCCATTCCCAGGTTGCTGCGTATTTTTGTGTCTTCTCAACGGAGAGAATTAGAAGTTAATGTCAGAAACTGACTCCATGCAATGTGTGCAGCCTGTTGCTGTCTTGACGTTTGGTTGCTAGGGCTGGATTTGTATCTAGGTTTGCCTGACTCTTTATTCTTTCCCTTAAACCAGTCACCTGAGAGCTAGAAAGGGAAAGAGTGAGAGGGTTAGGTTGGCCTGGAGACCTGTGCGCATGTCTTTAACTTGACTGTAAATGTGTTTCTGCCTTGAACACGTTCCACGTGTGGTTCAACCATTCTCCTCCAACCTTACCTCTTTAATTACCCTGAGTCAGAGGACCCCCTCAGGGGTGGTGAAGTGTATAATGGGGCTTGGCAGAGCAGCTCTGCGGTAGAACCGAGTATCTGGCAGGAAGTGGACAAATCGATAAATGTCCACTTTCCACTCTCCTACGTTTCTGTCCTAGGGCAGATGCCAGGGTCTGTAGCGTCCCAGGAGGTGCTGGCGGTGGGGGCTGGAGGGCTCTGCTGCTTATGAATTACACAGCCTTGGGCAAGTGTTTCTACCTCTCTGTCTTAGTTCTTCAGATGAGGAATGGGGCTAACCACCATACTGACTGCTAGGGTTGTTGAGAGGATTTATAGGACTCAGTTTGTGTAACGTGCCTGGCACAGGCCGACACCCTCTAAATAGTAGCCAAGGTTTGTTTTAGTTTTGTTACAGCCTTCACCTCTGGGCCTCAAACCTCAGACTAGACTGGAAGTGGCCTGATTATTCACCCTCACAAACACCCACTGTGGGGCGTCTCTGAAGAGGTGGGCTATTGCACTGTGAGGAAGAAAACCAGTGGAGAGACGGGATTTGGGACATGAGTGCTGGGTATGGAGCTGTCAAACAATTTTGTCTTGTAAACGAAGGCAAAAGTGGGTTGCCTTTGGTATACTAGGGTATGGTGACAATTCCCTGACTTTGTTTGGAATCTCATGGGGTGGTGGGAAAAGACCCAAGCTATTGTCCTTTGCTGGATCTTGATCAAATAACCTGGTAGGGGCCAGCTTCCCCATTGGCAAAGTGGGCTGCTTGGACCAGGTGGTTTACCCAGCGCATCTCGCTCTGGGATTCTGTTACTCCCTGAGATGAAGAGCATAATTCCCCTATCTTCTTCTGGGTGAGTGATGAGCTAGATTTCTTTATGGGGAGGGGAAGCCTGTGCCTGCTTCTCTCACTTAAAGAGTAATAGAATACGGGGATAGAAAAACTGCGAGTCTCCTTGGAAACAAAGAGAAGATGAAACTTTGGATTTTTCGTTTTTCACCATTTTGAGATAATATATAAATGTGTGTAACCTTTTGTAAATTTTTATACTCTTTCCTAGCACTTAGGGATCACATGAAGTGAAGATCTATGCCCCCAAAGTCTTGTATCTATAATATGAAAAATGCGCTGCCATACCCGCTCGCAGCAGAAACATATTTCTGCTTTTTATGGGTCCCTTTCATTTCAAGGATTGACTAGAATTTGGACTTTCTTAGAGTTTCTAATGCAATTTAGTAAGTGTTAAGTGCAAGTGGAGGATTGAAGAATTGTTTTGGGCTCAGAGGCACATTTTTGGGGCACATGATAAGGGCGTGCTGTCTGACAGCGGTAATGTCTACAGCAGCACACCTTAGTCTGGGAGTCTCAGACACCCTAAAAAGTTGCACCATTTGGGGGAATCCATCCAGTTTCTGGCGGTAGCTTGACATCTCCCACCTTTGCCTCTGTGCCTCTTCCTCGCTTGCGTCCTCAGGATCCAGCTGAGGGTGTCTGGCTGGGTGTTCATTCAGTTCATCATTTCAGCTTTGCCCTAAACCTACCTTCTCACCTCCTTTGGTCCCATATTCTTCCAGTTTTGCCCTCACTTGGCTTCCTCAAATCTCTTCAAAGGTCCACTTACCCATGACGGCTTAGAGCAGAGGTTCTCAACCTGTGGGTCGCGACCCACAGGAACTGTATTAAAGGGCCGTGGCATTAGGAAGGTCGAGATCCACTGGCTTAGAGCATCTACTCATCTGCCTCAGGGTTTTCTCTTTTGTCTAAGATGATCTCTTTCCAGTCCCCTGGAAGGTGAGGGAGGAACAAGGACCCCTGATCAACAGAGTGGCCTGTGGTCAGCCCTGGGCTTGAAGCTGAAGTCCTGGGCGACCCCTTGTGCACAGGGCATAGTGAAGGGCAGGTATTTCCAGTTGGACAGCATGCACAGCTCTCGGCAGACCGATCCCTGGGGAGCAGAGCCCTAGTCCCTGCCGTGGCATTCAGGACAGGTACTCCAGGGTTTTAAGGAAAAGAGCTGCCAAGAATTAGGCTACATTTCCTCAAACAGTTAGACATAGAATGACCACACGACTCAGCAACTCTACTCCTAGGTATATGCCCCAGATAACTGAAAACAGATCTTTAACAAAAACATGGACACAAATGTTTGTAGCAACACTGTTCACAATAGCCAAAAGGTGGGAGCAACCCAATGTCCATCTGCTGATGAGTGAATACATACAATGTGGAATAGCCATACAATGGAACGTTACTCAGCCATTAAGAGGACCTTAAAACA
>CAUYPK010080675.1:0-29909 GCA_963574355.1 Loris lydekkerianus
AAAGCTCCACTGTCATACTTTAAAGACCTTGAAAAATAATACTTCGTTTTATATGGAATCAGAAAAAACCTCAAATAGCCAAGACATTACTCAGAAATAAAAACAAAACAGGAAGAATCACACTACCAGACCTTAGACTTTACTACAAATCAATAGTGATCAAAACAGCACGGTATTGGCACAAAAACAGAGAAGTAGATGTCTGGAACAGAATAGAGAACCAAGAGATGAATCCATAGATTCCCTATTTAACAAATGGTGCTGGGTGAACTGGCTGGCAACCTGCAAAAGACTGAAATTGGACCCACACCTCTCACCATTAACTAAGATAGACTCTCATTGGATTAAATATTTAAACTTAAGACATGAAACTATAAAAATATTAGAGGAGAGTGCAGGAAAAACCCTTGAAGAAATTGGTCTGGGCGAGTATTTTATGAGGAGAACCCCCCGGGCAATTGAAGCAGCTTCAAAAATACACTACTGGGACTTGATCAAACTAAAAAGCTTCTGCACAGCCAAGAGCATAGTAAGTAAAGCAAGCAAACAGCCCTCAGAATGGGAGAAGATATTTGCAGGTTGTATCTCTGACAAAGGTTTAATAACCAGAATCCACAGAACTCAAACGCATTAGCAAGAAAAGAACAAGGGATCCCATTGCAGGCTGGGCAAGGGATTTGAAGAGAAACTTCTCTGAAGAAGACAGGTGCGTGGCCTTCAGACATATGAAAAAATGCTTATCATCTTTAATCATGAGAGAAATGCAAATCAAAACTACTTTGAGATATCATCTAACTCCAGTGAGACTAGCCCATATCACAAAAGGTCAAGACCAGAGATGTCGGTGTGGATGTGGAGAAAAGGGAACACTTCTGCACTGCTGGTGGGAATGCAAATTAATACATTCCTTTTGGAAAGATATATGGAGAACAGTTAGAGATGTATAAATAGGTCTGCCATTTAATCCGGTTATTCCTTTGCTGGGCATATACCTAGAAGACCAAAAATCACATTGTAACAAAGATATTTGTACCAGAATGTTTGTTGCAGCCCAATTCATAATTGCTAAGTCATGGAAAAAGCCCAAGTGCCCATCGATCCACAAATGGATTAATAAATTGTGGTATATGTACACCATGGAATATTATGCAGCCTTAAAGGAAGATGGAGACTTTACCTCTTTTGTGTTTATATGGATGGAGCTGGAACATATTCTTCTTAGTAAAGTATCTCAAGAATGGAAGAAAAGTATCCAATGTACTCAGCCCTACTATGAAACTAATTTATGGATTTCATATGAAAGGTATAACTTAGTTATAATCTAAGAATATGGGGAAGGGGGAGAGGGAGGGAAGGGAGGGAGGAAGATAGGTGGAGGGAGGAGGCAGGATGGGTGGAGGGAGGGTGATTGCTGGGATTACACCTATGGTGCATCTTACAAGGGTACATGTGAAACTTAGTAAATGTAGAATATAAATGACTTAACACAATAACTAAGAAAATGCCAGGAAGGCTATGTTAAATAAATAAATAAATAAAATGTATGTGGAATAGCCAAAACAACTTTGAAAAAGAACAAAGTTGGAAAACTAACAATATTGGATTTCAAGCCTTGTCAAAGCTATGGTGACCAAGACAATGTGATATTGGTGTCAGCAGAAACAAATAGATCAATGGAAAAGACACATGTTCCATATATGTCTCACATATATTAACAATTTATTTTTGACAAATGTACAAAAGCAATTCAGTGGACAAAGCATAGTATTTTCAATTAATGGTAATGGAACAATTGGATAGTCACAAGTCAAAAAATTAACTTTGATTTATACCTTACACCATATACCCCAAAACAATAAAACATCTAGAAAAAGCCACAAGTAAAAATATTTGTACATTAAATAAGGCAAAGATTTGTTAGATACAACACCAAAAGTGCAATCCATAAGAAGAAAAAGAATTTAGATTTTATCAAAATTTTAAACTTCTACTTTTTGAAAGACACTGTTTACAGAATGAAAAAACAAGTCACAGGCTTAGAGAAAACGTGTAAATCATATGTCTGACAAGGGCCTTGTATCCAATATATATAAAGAGCTCTCAAAACTCAATAATAAGAAAGCAAACACCTCAATTTTTTTAACAGGGGCAAAATATTTGAACATTTTTACCAGAGAGGATATACAAAGGGAAAATAAGTCTATGAAAATGTTCAACATCATCAGTCATTGGGTAAAACCCTAATACTACATGTATATTAAAATAGATCAAATTAAAAAGACTGACTGTACCAAGGGTTGGTGAGAATGTGGAGAGAGTGCTAGGAATATAAACTGGTACAACACTTTGGATGACAACTTCATAGTTTTTTTAAAAGTTAAGTGCTGTTCTGTAATACAATCCAGCCATTCCATATTTAGGTATTTATCTCAGAGAAATGAAACCATATGTCTGTACAAAAACTTAGAAAGAACGTTGATAGCTGCTAGCGTAGTCACAGCAGACTGCAATAGGCAAAACTTAGAAACAACCCAAATGTCTATCAACAGGTGAATGGATAAACACATTGTGGTATACATGCTACAACATGAATAAATCTGGTAATAATAATGTTGAGTGAAAGAAGCGTTCTTTCACTCTTTCTCAAAAAGAGAATGTGCTGTATTTATACAAAATTCTAGAACATAAAAACTAATCTACAGTGACAGAAAACAGACCAGTTGTTGCCTAGTGATGTGGGTATTCCAGGATGACAGGAAGAAATTACAAAGGAACATGAGAAAACTTTCGGGAGTGAGGGATATGTTTGTCATTTTTATTGTGTGCTGGTTTCACATGTATATACATATGTCAAAACTTAAATTGTATACTTTTAACATGTTGTATTTACTGTTGCATGTTGCATGTTCATTATGCAACATAAAACTGATTTCATTTCCATAAATACACAAACAAGAATATTTTAATAAGATGCCAATATCCCTGAAAGAGATCACACCATAAGCCTATCAGCTAATAGTTTACTAGGGAAAAATAATGAGAAATACGTATTAATGACAAACCTCATAATTGCTCCAAGAATTGGTACTGACGACACACTTATCAGATGACACAAAACTGATGAAAGTGTTTACAATGGCATATAACACTGCACCCACTCAGGGACTTGCCCTTTGTACCCAAAGATACCACTCCAGCCCATGTAGAATGAAAGGGTAGGTAATATCCAGCTTGGAGCAATTTTCCCATAACTTATGTACCTTAAACTTTTTTTTTTTTTTTTTTTTCGATTTTTGGCCAGGGCCGGGTTTGAACCAGCCACGTCCCGTATATGAGGCTGGCACCCTACTCCTTTGAGCCACCTCTGTGCCTTAAACTTTAATTTCCCTCCTCTCTCTATCCAGGTGCCCAAAGCAAAAATCAGCCAATTCCAGAAACAACAGAACAATTTTCTGGATCCTAGTTAATTCCATTAACCTCTTCATACTTCTTCAATACCAGGAGAGGAAACCCAGATGCCCTAACAGCTTTGTGCCTGAATCCAGAGTTGGGACCAGCTTTGTGCCTGAATCCAGAGTTGGGACCCTCACCAGCTAAGGGGATGTGGTCTCATCTTTATGCCATGTGCAGGTCACTGAGCTACAAAGGACATTTGGTCCCCTAATATAGGAGTTCTTGGGTTGAAGCTCAGCTCCACAAGTACATGGCGGCTGGAGCAAGTGCTCAGAGATCAAGAGAGAACTCAAAGGGTTGGGGGAAAGGAATGTGTATCGTCTCTTATTTTCAAAGTAGACGTTGTAAGACTCCCTGTCCCGTGAGCTTTTGAATACCCGTATATTGATGCGTTAGCACCACACGAGTGCCCAAAGCTGACAACCCCCCACCCAACTCAACTAGGAGCATTGAAAAGCCAAGGACATGAACTCTCTCTGTACCTTTTCATCAAAAAGGTGAGTAAAAGGTTTCTGGCAGCATCAGATTTCTGCAGAGAGATCATCAATCAGCCAGCAGAGACCATTTCAAACCTGCTTCCTGTCAATAGCATCCTAACTCATGACGAAATTAAAGGCGCACTTCGGTGTGCGCGGCCAGAGTCAGCAGCTTGGCTGGCCTTGTGGATTGTGGGCAGCCCACGGCTCCTCTGACCTCTCTGCACCCAAAGGAGAGGAAACTGTGATCCCGAGCTGACAATTCCTCAGAGCATCGCCAGCTTTCCCAACAGAGGGACTACAATTCACTGATAATGGCGCTTTGAAGTGCCTGGCCCAGGGCCAGGAAACCTGGAAGTGTCCTTTGGAGAGTATCTGCTTTAGATCACTCCTGGTGTGTAGGAAGCTGCACAGGCTAACTTTAGCTTTCCTCCTGCCTTCCGAGCCCAGGGCTTTCAGGCTGATTCATCTACAGCCTGCTCTTTTGGCTCAGACCTAAATGGCAGGTCTACTGGGTTTGGCTGTTTTCGTTTGGATTTCTTTTTTTTTCTTTTTTTTTTTTTCTTTTTTTGCCGTCTGCGCTGCATTCCAACCCCACATACATTCTTCTTCATCTCTTCTTCACTCCGGGTGTTTTGTTCATAATTCTTGCATCCTGAGAAATCCTCTATTTCTCCTTTGGGGGCATTTATTCCAAAGGTATTTCTGCATCTGACAATTAAATTGCATTGCAAAGGACCTCATTTTATTTTTTGTTTGGTTTGGTTTTTCAACTTTAAACTTATCTATATTCCTTACAACCCTTTTTAAGTAGATTGTGACTTGGGCACTCCATTTCCATTCACAAGCTCACTTTTCAAATACCGTATATACTCGAGTATAAGCCGAGTTTTTTCGGCACAAAATTTGTGCCGAGTTCGGGTTTTTCAGCACAAATTTTGTGCCAAAAATACTCAACTTATACTCGAGCATATACGGTAGCTTTACAACACTCATGAGTAAGCTTTTAACTTCGCTTCTCTACTTTTCTTTAGAAAACAAGCCCTGGGTAGAGTTTCACCAAATTGCTTCACTTTATATTTGTAAAGTACCAGTACATGAAAAAACTACAAGGGGATGAAGAGTTTAAAACTTAGATCCTAGAGAATAAATGTAAGTTTTGTTTTTTTTTTTCAGTTTTTGGCTGGGGCTGGGTTTAAACCCGCCACCTCTGGCGTATGGGGCCGGTGCCCTACTCCTTTGAGCCACAGGCGCCGCCCTAAACATAAGTCATTTTAACAGATGCTTTTCTTTTTCAAGGTATATACTGAATACTCAGTGACAAAAAAATGTGGTCTGCTAAGGAATCTAGCTTGACACCCAAACAACATTACAGGGGTGATGGACATCTTACAACACTTTGCCTCCATCTCTTAAAATAAGTCAATGTGAAACCAGAAAAGTATTACTAGCTCTTCTTTAGTGCCTAAAGTATCACAGTATCATACTTAGAAGCAGAAAGAAATCTTATCTTTTCCTTAAAGGATTATATCATGCCATATGGAATTTTCAAACATTAAAAACAAAAAAAAATCCTTGAAAATGTATTATCAGAGGAAATGAAGTATTGAACACGCATACAAGTAATTCTTCAGGCAAGTTTAGTCTGCTTCTTTCATGCATGGTGTGTGGCACCTCCTTCCAGAGGCGGCATCTCTTCAGTTACAGCAGCACAGTGTCATCAGCAGTAGGGTCATCTTCCTCTGTAGCCAGATCAAGTCTGATGAGCCTATAGGTCTGTCAGCAGGTGACTGGGGATCTCCCAGACTGAAGCCAGAAGACAGGAGTGAAGCTTCCTAAAACGAGACGGCCAGATCCTTCAGTGACTTGTCATTCTTGTCAGCCTCTGCCTTTCACCATCCCTCAGTGACGGAATGGTCAGGATTTATCTCCAAGTGGGGTTTTTTTGCTGCCATGTAACCCATTGTTAAATTGTCTCCCAGGGTTTGAGCTTTCGTGAGTCTTTCCAGGTTTGTGGTCCAGCCATATGTGCTTGTGTGGTGCTTACACATTCAGAGAAACCCCTCTAGCTACGAACTATAGAAAAGATCCCTGACAGTATAGTCTTAAAGAGACACATTTTAATAATACACCTTTGGTTGTATGGTATGTCAAGTGATGTGCCCTCCATCCCCCTAAAGTACACACACACACACACACACACACACACACACACACATATATATATCAGCATCTTTCTCATTATAACTTAAAAAGTCAAAACCACTTTATAACAGGATTCTACCTCTCCAGTAATTGATTCTGTTAAAGTGCTGTTGTTAGTTCTACCAACACATCCAACTTGACCTGGGCTTGATTGCTTATCTCAGGAACAACTGCTTGCTGAGAAATGTGAATTATGATCTAAACCATTGCCACTCAGTCTCTGATCTTGGGCTGAAAACCCTGCCATCATCTGGGAGCTTGTTAGAAACAGAACGGTAGGCCCTCACCCCAGACCTAATGAATTCAAAACTGCATTTTAACAAGATCATCAAAGATTCCTACAGTCACATTTGAGAAACACTCCTTTAAATAGCCCCAGGAGGAGGGGGAAAAAATCAAGGCCCCAGGGCTTCACCACCGCAGGGAGCAGAATTCCCAAGAGGAGCTTTGGACCAGCACCTTGCTCAGTGCTTTTCAGTCTCTGACCTCCACACTCCCACCCACAATTACAAGCTGGTTCTTCCTTCTATTGACCTAAGATTGACTTTTTGAATAAATCAATGGCTTGGGTTAGTTTACTTAAACATCCAAGATTATGACCACTTCATGAGGCTTCTCTCAATATTTTAGGGCTGAAAGTAAAATGGAAATATTTGGAGTTGGGTTTGATCATGAGCTAACAGGTCATTGCTGGCTCTATTTGCATCCAGACGCCAAGAGAAAAAAAAAAAGAAAGAAAGAAAACCTCCTGCACAATGACCAGGGCTCTCCTCAAGAGAAGTCATCTCCAAGGCTATGCAAAGGAGAGTTTGAACTCAATCAAAGACAGGATAGGTTGGGGTGAGCCTGGAAATATGGGGAGTCCCACATCTTGAAGTGTGGCCTCTATGTGGCATAAGGTTGAGGTGATCAGTTCTCCCCTCCTTGCCCATGCTCAGCAGCTGGTAATGATGGTTAAGAATGACAAGAATATCCAACCTTTTTTCTTTGCCGTACATTAAAAGCATAAGAGTTATCTTGGGCCATACATTAACTACACAAACACTAACAAAAGCTGGCAAGCAAAAGAAAAGTTCTGTGCATACTTTTCTTGATATCCGATGCTACAGAACAGATAAGCAAAACTGGCCTCAATCTGTGTGTGGCCCATGAGTTGCAGGTTGGACACCCCTGGTTAAAAGGGTCAGGCCCAGCCCCAAACCAGTCCTGACTACATGATATCTATTGCTAATTGGAAGATGTGAGACAACAAGTAGACAGAAGGAGGACCCAGAAGCTGTCCCATGTTGTCCTGTTCCCGATGGTTAGCACAGCTCACATGGTACCAGCCACCCCCATCTCAATTGGCCATATTCCCTCTCCCCACCATCTTTCTATATGCAGAATTGGTTGCTGCTTTCATGTCTCATTTTTTGCACCCATTTTTCACATGATCCTAGAGCTCTACTCTGCCCCCAGCTCCCCCGGTAGGAGCCCCTGTCTAACACTTGCCAGGCTCCTTTGGGAGGTAGAACTTGTCCCTTGTTCTTTTGGAATCCTGTTCCAAACTGAACAGTTAACTAAACTTGGTACACACACTATCAAACTGTGAATATCACCACTGTTAGGGAACCCTTGCTGCTCTGTTCCACCTGAAAATTTAGATTTTCTTCTATTCCATTCTGAACTACTGGGCTTTAAACTACTGTCTGCATCTGTCTATAAAAAGAGCCAGCCTTCAATCAGATGAACTCTCCTTGACCCAGCCCAGCCCCTTCCCAGTTTGGTTCCCTGATTTCCTGCCTAGGCCGCTCAAATCAGCATTTGGTCCAGCTCCATTGTTATGACAGGGGGTTCCTGCTTCAAGGGTCCTGGACACACATGGGCTTAACCAGCTTCTGGTGTTCTGCACACAAATAAAGTGTGTGACATGGAAAATAACGCTAAATATCACAGACCAAAGGCCGGAGTCCCCTCCAGATCCCTGTGCACTAAGCCAGCATGCGGTGGACACCACAGCCCTGCGTCCCTGTTTCTGGCCCCGTGCGTGTGAGTGCCCTCTGGGAGGTTCAGCACCAGGTTTGTGTTCTCTCTCATCTTTCACCCACTATGTGCTGTCCATTCGTTAATTCATAAAAATTAAATAAACACTTTCTGCAAATAAGAACAGTAAATACTTTTAGACACTTTTATGTGAGTTTTACCTTAATTAGCCTACTTAATCCTCACAGCTACTCTACAAGGTAGCTGTTAGTATGTAAGGAAACTGAGGCATGGCTCCAGGGTCTGTGCTGTTTGCCACCACTGTCTACTGCCTCTACCAAGTGCCCACGTGTGCTTGGCACAGTACACAGCACTAGTAGGGCAATGGCAAAAAACAGGCTGATCCTTGTCCCCTGCACCATCCTGTCCAGTAGGTGAAACATACACAGGAGATAAGAACCAAAATAGTGAAGGCATGTGAAGGAGAAGAGATTGTATAAGAACATGTCATGGGAGAATATTCCCTATTCTGAGAGTTGAGCAATGCTTCTTCAAGAAAGTGACATTTAAACTTTTCTACAGACCCAGAAATTATAGACTCTGCCCTTACAGATACAGAGAATGCCTAAAGATACAGATTTCCTTGATCATTTCTTAGACCTTATATTGCCTACTCCATGGCACAGATAGAATTTTGCCTACAAAGTATCTGCAAAGAAAAATCCTGTTCCCTGGCCTCAGTTGGTATACAGTGTAGTCAGTAAAATAAGATTCACGCCCACTCATTGAGACGTATCCAAAATAACAACAATAATAATATCCAAACAGCAGTTAATATTGAATACTTACTACATGCGTAAGTGTTCTGTGCACATCTTCCCACTTAAACTTCACAAATTCTTTAGTATGCATTCTTCTATTGCCCACTCGTTACAGATAAATACACTCAAGTTCAGAGAGGTTAAGACCCTTGCCCAAGGTAGCACATTCAATAAATGGAAAGGCTGGACACAGTGGTTCATGCCTATAATCCTAGGACTCTGGGAGGCTGCAGCGGGAGAATAACTTAAGCTCAGGAGTTCAAGACCAGCCTGAGCAACAGCAAGACTCCCATCTTTACTAAAAATATAAAAACTTAGCCAGGCCTTGTGGCAGGCACCTGCAGTCCCAGCTACTCCAGAGGCTGTTGCAGGAGGATGGCTTGAACCCAAGAGTTTGAGGTTGCCGTGAGCTAGGCTGATAACACTGCATTCTAGGCTGGGCAAAAAAGTGTGACTCTGTCTCAAAAAGAAAAAACAAAAATGGAAAGCTGGAATTAGAAACCGGGCCAACTTCAGAGCCCCTACCCTTGTTTCTGCTTCAGGGTTTTCAAACTCCAATGCCTCCAGTAAAACAGACATGGAATCTTAACCAGAGAAGCAAACAACTGTAGTTGCTATGCAGAAACATAGTCCCTGTAATGCTCATTTTATTAAAAAAAAAAAAAAACAGAAGTCTTGACTTGGCTCGGTGCCTATAACTCAGTAGCTAGGGTGCCAGCCACATACACCAGAGCTGGCAAGTTCAAATCCAGCCCGGGCCTGCCAAACAACAACAACTAAAACAAAAAAATAGCCGGGCATTGTGGCCGGCACCTGTAGTCCCAACTACTTGGGAGGCTGAGGCAAGAGAATTGCATAAGCCCAAGAGTTTGAGGTTACTGTGAGCTGTGACACCACGCCACTCTACCCAGGGCGACAGCTTGAGACTCTGTCTCAAAAAAAAAAAAAAAAAAACCTCTTTATTTCCATATGAAATCTATTGGATTTTCAAAGTTGGCAACTAATTTTTTAAATATTTAAAATATTTAAAGACTATGAAGGGTACAGTTAAGTCCCCAAGTTACAAACATCCAAATTATGTGCAACTCGCATTTACAAACAGAGGCTATTACAGTAAGTCCCCAAGATACAAAACATCTGACTGCCACACCACTCACACTTAGGAATGGAGGCTACTACAAGTAATAGGTAATTATGTACAAATTCAACTTAAGAACAAAACTAAGGAGCCTATCTCCATCATAACCCAGGGAATGTCTGTATATTACCGTATATACTGGAGTATAAGCCAAGTTTTTTCGGCACAAAATTTGTGCCGAGTTCGGGTTTTTTGGCACAAATTTTGTGCCAAAAAAACTCAGTTTATACTCTAGTATATACGGTAAATGCATTTGGGGGTCCATATCTGGCCTACCAGGCTGGTTCACAGCCTCTGCACTACCTATATTGATCCTGACCCGTAAAGAATTTACAAACTTCCAGAGAAGACAAATGCATAAACAGATCTAGTTAGTGCTTTTCTGTAGGACGAGTGGAGTAACAGATATAAATACTACATCTAAGATTAGCAGAAGAGAGGGACTGGTGAAATGTATTTGAGGCAGAAAGAGGTGCAGAGAAAGCTTCACAAACAGAAAAGCATTTGAGTTGGTAAGTCAGGGGTCAGCAGCAATCCGGAGAAGACTGCGCCTGGGAAGCCTTGCCCAGTGAGAAAGGGGGGCATTCTCAGGGGCAGCAGCCCCTAGTGCTATCAGAGAGCAGAAAGGCCAGGTGGACTGGTAAGTAGGGGCTATATCTCAAATGACTATCTGCTGAGATAGTAAACAGAATAAATCTTTTGTGGGCTGGGATCCCCATTGCCCAGACCCAGTTGAGCTGCTTTGATTACTCACCAGAGCTAGAAAGTTCAACTGAGGCACGGCGGTAATCAAAACCAAAAGTGAGTGGAACCTGAAAATCAAGCTGCAGCGGCAGAGGCAGTGCAGATAGCCAGCAAAGCCACTGACACAAGTTTCAGGATAACAGAGAGAGATTTATTTAAGAACAAAGAGGAAGTTTGGAGCACTTCAAAGAGAATTAGTTGGAAGTGTGTCCCTCTCATGGGGGCAGGAGTGAGAGAGACAGACCACAGGCCCGCAGCGGAATAACTACTCTCTTCCTTGGAAATGGGCAGCGCGTCTTTCTCTGGCCTCTCTGCACCTCCAGGCAGCATTGTCCTTTTCTACTGGTCATTGATTGTCCCTTTCTATTGGTCACTGGTCACATTCTTATGGGCCCTCCATGCTTCCTGGTTCAGCAGGCCAGGTTTGCCTCCCACCCCCCTTGAAACCCCTTTCTCAGTGTCCCTTCTCGAAACCTATCAGACAGGCCTTTTACAAACATTGCTCTGGTAAGAAGAAAATGACTAAAACCAGGAAGATCGCTCGGAAAGTAATTGTAACAGTCAAGAGGCATGTCCAAGCCCTCAACTGCCTGTAAAAGAGAGGAAAGTTACAGAGATGATAAGGAAACAGAATCTAGAAAACAAAGCGACTAATTGCATATGAAGTTTGACAGGGGATGAGAAGAATTGGCCCTCAGGAGTCTGGCCTCAGAGTCTGGCCTCTGGCTAAATGGAAATTTAAATGCAGGATGAGGCAACACATGGCAAGTAAATCCCCAAATAAAATTCAATAGCAGCAATGAAGTTTATTAACTTTAAATAAAGCACTGAAGATTGGATGACTTTACTAGTCATTTATTTATAATTAAATTCTTTAACAAAAGAAAAGCAGGGGAATTTCAGGCAGGTTGAAATAAAAACTCCAAATATATATTCAGCAAATGTTACCCAAAAAAATTAGAAAGATGAAAAATAATCTAAAATAAAAGAAGGCAGGTAAACAAGAAACGTAAGACAATGCCCATGAATATTAAGTTAGGCCAGGGTTGGCAACTGGGGTAAGAGAAGGAAACTCAGAAAGTTCTGTAGCAAGAAGTTGGCAGCTCTGACCAGGGGAAGAACGTGCAGCATTGGAGTTGAAGGATCAGGTTTGAATCCAGCTCTGCTGGGTACCATGTGACCAAAAACTTCAGGATTTGAATGTAAAAAATGAAAAGAAAGTAATATCTGCAGAAGGAAGGCGGGAGTCCAGACTGCACGCATTGAGAAAACCTAGGTAGCAGAGGCCACTATGGCTAACGCTCCGTGGGCAGAAGTCTGTGAGAAATTAGAGGCGGCGCTGGCGCTCTCACGGGTAGAGTTGCATAAAAACCCAGAGAAGGAACCGTACAAGTTCAAAGACAGCGCCCGAGCGCTGCTGGAAGAGGTAAAGGCGCTGCTCGGGCCGAGCCTGAGGATGAGATGAGCGGCCTGAGGCCGACGACGGCTTGGGTGCAGAAGACCACACCCTGGCGCTGCCAGCGGGAGTGGTGGAGGCCGAGGGGCCCATCGCCCAGCCGGCGGTGAGGCTGTCGGTCATTGAGTTCAACCTCGGGGTGAACCACATGGACACTGAGGAGCTGTCAGCGGGGGAGGAGCATCTGGTGAAATGCCTGAAGCTGCTGCGCAGGTACCTGCTCTCCCACCACTGCTTCTCCCTCTACATCCCGGCGCAGAATAATCTAGGTATCTTGTGGTCTGAAAGAGAAGAAATTGAAACTGCATAGGCTTACTTAGAATCATCAGAAGCACTGTATAATCGGTATATGAAAGAGATCGGAAGTCCTCCTCTTGATCCTACAGAGCATTTTCTTCCTGAAGAAGAAAAACTTACTGAACAAGAGAGATGAAGAAGATTTGAGAAGGTTGACACTCATAACCTATATTACCTGGCTCAAGTCTACCAGCAGATGGAAATGTTTGAAAAGGCTGCCCATTATTGCCACAGTACACTAAAACGCCAGCTTGAGCACAGTGCCTACCATCCTTTAGAGTGGGCTATTAATGCTGCCACCTTATCACAATTTTACATCAATAAGCTATGCTTTATGGAGGCCAGGCACTGTTTATCAGCTGCTAATGTCATTTTTGGTCAAACGGGAAAGGTGTCAGCCACAGAAGAAAGACACTCCTGAAGCTGAAGGAGATATACCAGAACTTTATCATCAAAGGAAAGGGGAAATAGCAAGATGTTGGATCAAATACTGTTTGACTCTTATGCAAAATGCCCAACTCGCTATGCAGGACAACATAGGAGAGCTTGATCTTGATAAGCAGTCTGAACTTAGAGCTTTAAGGAAAAAAGAACTAGATGAGAAAGAAAACATTAGGGAAAAAGCTGTGCAGTTTGGAACTGGTGAACTGTGTGATCCATCTCTGCAGTAGAAAAGAAAGTGAGCTATTTGAGACCTTTAGATTTTGAAGAAGCCAGAGAACTTTTCTTGTTGGGTCAGCATTATGTCTTTGAGGCAAAAGAGTTCTTTCAGATTGATGGTTATGTCACTGATCATATTGAAGTTGTCCAAGACCACAGTGCTCTGTTTAAGATGCTTGCATTCTTTGAAACTGACATGGAGAGACAGTGCAAGATGCATAAACGCAGAATAGCCATGCTAAAGCTCCTAATTGTAGACCTGAATCCGCAGTATTACCTGTTGGTCAATAGACAGATTCAGTTTGAAATTGCACATGCATACTATGATATGATGGATTTGAAGGTTGCCATTGCTGACAAGCTAAGGGATCCTGATTCACACATCATTAAAAAAATAAATAATCTTAATAAGTCAGCATTGAAATACTACCAGCCTTTCTTAGACTCCTTGAGAGATCCAAAGAAAGTATTTCCTAAGCATATAGGGGAGAATGTTCTCCGCCCTGCCATGTTAGCTAAGTTTCGAGTTGCCCGTCTCTATGGCCAAATAATTACTGTAGATCCCAAGAAAGAACTAGAAAATTTGGCAACATCATTGGAACATTACAAATTTATTGTTGATTACTGTGAAAAGCACCCTGAAGCTGCCCAGGAAATAGAAGTTGAACTAGAACTTAGTAAAGAAATGGTTAGTCTTCTCCCAACAAAAATGGAGAAATTCAGAACCAAGATGGCCCTGACTTAATCTTCATTTTGAAAGAATGAAAATGTACAATACGGAAATATTTTTTTTCTTAGTCAAACAGGTCTGGTTCCACTGTAATATTTACCTATATAGTCAGAGGATTGCAGTTTGAGCTTGAGACACAGTCAGATAAACTGAGTCTTTCCTAGGATTTTAATCAACATAATGTTAATAATTGATACCTAATTATGTAAATTGCCTTGTAAACGTGAAACATGATTTGTATTTTGGATTGCTTGTTTCCTATTTCAGCATTTCTTGCCTCAGTTTCTAAATGTAGATTCTTTATTGGCTAGTACTTGATAGATTCCTAACAAAGAAAAATGCTGGGTAAATGTACCCCTAGTAGACAAGACTGTTACTATATTAAAATTGAAAAAATAACTTCAGATAGTTATTCTTTCTAAATATTTGCTTTCCTAAATTCCTAAAGAAATCTTTCCCTTTTGAAAATACTAAAAACTAAGTTATTTTGTTGTATTGTGTTATAAATGGGGGGGAAAGGCCTTGCTGGAAGTATAATAAATTGATTCGTCTCACTAAAAAAAAAAAAAAAAAAAAAAAAGAAAGTAATATCTTAAGAAATGTGAATAAAATAATCTCTTTACCGAAGATGAATAAAGCACCTTGCTCATCATAGGCTTTCAAGAAATAATTATTATTGGCATTATTAGGTTTTTAGCAGCTTAATTCCGTGTTTTTAAAAAAACTTATTGGTTATATTTTTTTCCTCTTTCTATTCATTTTGTTTGTTTGTTTGTTTTGTTTTTTCATCAGAAGATGAGCCTTTTCCTGGCAAAAAAAATTCTCAGAAAAACTGCATCCTGGTGAGCATGGAGATGGCTAAGGGATGTACATTTTTACCAGCATTAGGCACCCAGACAAATGACAAACTTTCTGATGCCTGGTCTCACGGGCACACTGATGTATCCCGGACTTTGTATATAACCCCCAGAAATAATGTATGCCTTATAAAACAGGGGGAAGAAAGATGTTAAAAACAGAGAAGGTTTAATCCAAGTCACAAGCCATGGAAAAGCAGATGCTATAAACAGCAGTCCCAGTGGGACACCTGACAGGGGCAGGGGAAGAGGAGTACTAATGAGACTCTCAGCCATTCTTGGATCACAAACAGAAAATCGTGAGCTGCCCAGTTTGAACCAGGCCAGCCAGCTGGTCTTTCTTACAGCATGTCACTCACCTGGTCAGGTGGCTTTAGGGTTCTTAGGAGGTAGAAGGTTCCAGCATCCTTTGAGTACTTGCCCTAAATCACAGACATGACTTCAGTGTTGAGTTTCTGTGTCACACTTCCATATTGGTCCGGTGCTTTTATCTGTTTTCCTTTTGCATGTTTCTTTGAATGTGTATCAGTTAAAAATGCCTATTGGTGCTTGTTTATACCTCCTAGTGGGGTTGGGGACAAGTTAGGTCAGTACAGCACTGCTTTGGATCAAATGACTTAAAAAACAGGAAGGAAGGAAGTAAAGAAGGAAAAAAGGGAGGAAGGGAGGAAGAAGGAAGGGAGGGAGGGAGAGAGGGAAGGAGAAGGCAGGGAGGGAGGAAGGAAAGGAGGACTGGAGGGAAGAAGGGAGGGATATGGGAAGAGGGAACAAGGTCTAAGAAGAAGGCCAACTTCAGAGGAGGTCACAGAGACCAGACAGAACGATTCCTGTGCACGTATTTCTGAGCCTGGAATAGAGCTCATCTTTAAGTGGGTTTAATTTGGGGGATTAAAATCACTTAAACTGGACATTGTAAAAGGAGAGACACTAGTAGCCGTGCATCTATCTTTTGGTGCATTCTTTTCTGGAACAGTTTCTTCACTAATTCTCAAGAACCTTCTTATGTGTTTCTGTAAATGAAGAGCATATATTCCAATGAAGACACGTCCCAAGACATCTGATTCCCATCAGTCCAATGAGAAATGGATGGCCAGAGCTTTGTTGGACACAGTGCTGGACCATATTCAGTTGGGGTCCAATAAATCTTTGAGATGACAGCAGCAAAGTGTGGCCTGCCTAGTTCTCCGGCTTCATCTCACACCACTTTCCTACACATCTTTTTTGTTCCAGCCACACTGCACTGCTTTTAGTTCCATTAATCTGCTATCCTCTCATGTCCCAGGACCTTCATATCTATACCACTCACTGTTCAAAATGCCTTTCCCAGAGTCCCTTCTTTGCTTGCATAAGTCCTATTTGTCTTTCATGTGCAATAATGAAGATAATATTAACACATACGTCAGAAGGCTGTGTGAGAATTTAAGATCATCCATGCTGTGCTCTCACAACAGTATGGCCTGTGACAAGCACTTGGTCCATTTTGGCTATGACATCACTCTTCTTTGCAGATGCAGTTTGAGTGTCACCACTTGTGGGAGATCATTCATAATCCTTTCCTATCTGCAAGTTGCCTCTCCTGTGTACACTCACTGCCCACTGAACACATCCCTATCACAAAAATAAGGAGGGTTAGTGTTTATTGACTGCTAAATGCAGACTCTGCTCTAACAGTATTTAATCTCACATTAACATTATGAAGTATTTTAACTATTATTACCATTTTTAAAAAGAGCAGACAGACAAATTACGCTGTTTTCCAAGGTAGTAGTTGGAACAGCTAGTAGATGGCTGAATTCTCACCCCAGAATTCTCGGGTTTGAGAGTCAGTGTCAAATTGACTTCGAGAGTCAATTTTAGTATGCTGAATCTTATTTGCAATTTTATGGTTGCTGTTGTTCTCTCCCCCTACTTTATTACAAGTTCTTGGAGGACACGGGTCTGTTTGTTGTTGTTGTTTTGCTCAGACTCAGGCCCTATGCCTGGTACAAAGCACTTGCTCAATAAATGTTTGACAAATTAATATCTATCCACATTACCACAACATGAAGAGCACAATGAGGACTAGAGAATCTTATCAAAACAAGGCTGGGGATAGATGGGATCACACCTGCAGTGCATCTTACAAGGATATATGTGAAACTTAGTAAATGTAGAATGTAAATGTCTTAGCACAATAACTAAAAAAATGCCAGGAAGGCTATGTCAACCAGGGTGATGAAAATGTGTCAAACAGTTTATGAATGTGTTTGTGTATGATGTGTATGATGCCCCATGATCATATCAATGTACACAGCTATGATTTAATTAAAGAAAAAAAAAAAAAAAACAAGGCTGGGCGCGGTGGCTCATGCCTGCAATTCCAGGGAGTTTGAGACCAGCCTGGGCAATGCAGCAAGAGACTGTCTCTATAAAGAACAATAATAATAATTAGCTGGGTGTCACAGTGTATGCCTATAGTCCTAGCTACTCAGGAGACTGAGGCAAGAGGATTTTTTGGGCCCAGGAATTTGAAGCTACAATGAACTATGATTGGGCCACTGCCCCAGTCTGGTGGCAGGGCAAGACCCTGTCTCTCTCTCTCTTTTTTTTTTTTTTTATGAGACAGTCTAACTATGTCACCCTCAGTAGATTACTGTGGTTTACAGCAACCTCAAACTCTTGGGCTTAAGCGGTTCTCTTGCCTCAGCCTCCCAAGTAGTGGGAACACAGGCGCCTGCCACAATGCTTGGTTATTTTTTGGTTGCAGTTGTCATTGTTGTTTAGCAGGCCCAGGTCATGCTCAAACCCACCAGCTTCAGTGTAGGTGGCCAGCATCCTACTCACTGAGCTATGGACACCTAGCCCAGACCCTGTCTCTTAAAAAAAACAAAAAAAAAAAAAAAAAAAAAAAATTGATCCAGGAGAGCCAGAAGGTTGTAGTTCCCATTTCCTACCTATACTTCATAGTCAGACCATGCTCTTGATCCTGAGAGTTTCTGCCTGACTAAAATTTCAGCTGCCACCATAGGTTTATAGTCCCCATAAACAAAGCCACGGTGTGGTCTATGGCTGTGCAAATCCAACAGAAGAAAGTAGTTGGATGAGAAATGACTCTTTCCTGTTAAAAAAAAAATTCTTTAACAAGGAAACCAATCATAGAGTGATTCATGCCTGGATGTCTTACTTCTCCTTCTTGCCGATCCACATCCATCAAGCGCTGAATCCCGAAAGCCTCTCCCCAGCATCCCCGCTTCGCCTCACCATGAGAGATGTGCTGTCTTCCCGTTCCTGCAGCTCTCAGGCCAAACCTCAGACCACTCACATGCTAATTCCCTAATTCCAATTTGTCCTGTGTCTTTGTAGCTTGTCTCTGGATTAGATTGAAAACAACAAAAGCTTAGTTGCCTAACCTGGCACAGAAGATGCTCAATAAATACTGGATGAATGGAGGGGTGGGTAAATGGATGGTTGGATGAGAATAAAAATGTAGAACTAATTCAATAACACACCCTCTTTCTGTTCCCATCCTTTGCACACACTGGCTTGTCACCAGCATTCTGATGAATCCTGGGACACACATCCATCTGAGCCTTAATCCCTCTCTGCTGTGACTGCGTGGCAACCTATAATGTAAATGTAATTGTATCTTAGTCTTCTGTTTGTCCACAGTAGCTAATGCAGAGCCTGGTATCTCCAAATACTGAATAGTTTACACAACATCCTTTGTTCCCTCAATACTTATTGCTCCAAAGTTCATGCCTGTATGTGGTAAGACCTACCATCTATAGTGCTCCCTTGACATCTTTGAGCCTCCAAGTTCCTCTAGCTCTTAGTCCTCCTGCTCTTGTTGCCAGACCAAGAAGTCCGTCCACCTGTCACCCAAACCAATCAACGGAGAATAGATGACAGTTTAAGAGTTTCACTTTTATTTATAGAAAAGCCAGCAATTCAGGAGAGCAGCAGGGATATCTCCCCAAAGAACTGCTCTCTCCCCCTTCCCTTTGTTACTTTTTATTCTCACATGAAAAGTAAACATCAGCAATGTTATTACTCATCATAGCAGACATCAAAGAGATTACAAAGTTACACAGTATCTTCCTATCTTAAAGTGGTTAGATCTTCAAAGCATTTTACTCTAAATTTACAATTAGTCAACACTTCACTGAGTGCACAGATTGGCCTGAGTCCTTGACTGGGACATAGAGTCCACTTTCCCAAATTATCTATGACAGAAGCCCTAGAAGTGAATGAACAATCTCCAGACATCAGTGTGTAGGCTCATCTAGCCTCGTTGGGGCCTCACCAGCAGCACCTGCATGCAATGGCCATTCAGGTTAATGGTGGCCGGTAACACTCTCACCAGATGTGCCCCCATCCAGCAGGAAACAGTCTCCACTCTGCTAGTGCCCCATCAGCCAAACCACCTGCACCCACCTGCTCCTCAACTTAATGGGTTTCACCTCTTTACCAGGCCACAGAATTATTCAGACAAGCCAATCACATTCTGACCTTGGAACCAAGAGTCACACCACCTCCACATCTCTGCAGCCCTTCCCACAGCCCCTCCTGGTCTCTAAGTACAACCCACAGGCCCTGCATGACATGCACTGTCCTCCACCCCCTGGAGTGAGTGTGTCTGACTAATTAACAAAGTGTGTTGTGTAGGACTATCTCATGCTATTTATGGAAGAAAATCCTTCCCTAAACACTGGGGTAAATAAGATGTGATCAGAGAAGTTAGGTAGTGGAAATTCATCTATAGTCAAGATAAACTGGGCCTCATCTCACTGAAATCTGGGGTTCCTGTTCCAATTGGATGTAGAATTACTGATTCCCTCTCCTGAGAGGAACCCTAGATTCCTAAGAGGGAAGCTACCAATATGGGAAGAACAGTGAATAAACCATGGAAGAGAGAGGGCTGGGGAGGAGGCGAGCTGCGGGGGCGCCAGCCTGGGGAGAAGCATTCAGGCAGCTGCAGGCTTTGAGGATAGAGTAGTAAGGAAGGTCCTGCCTCAAGGTGACTATGCTATAAGAGGGAAAATAAAGCACAAAAACAAATGAACAAATAACATAATGTTCTGCACCAGAAAGATAAAAGAGGGTGATACTCAAAAGCAGGGGTTAGCAAATGCGGCAAACCACCTGTCTGAGTACAGGTCACAAACTAACATTTTAAGTGATTGGAAAAAAATCAAAAGCAGGTAAACCCTTTGTGACATAGACAAAATTCGAGTTTCAGTGTCCATAAATAGAGTTTTATTAGAGCACAGCCGTGCTCACAATTGCTCACCACCAATTGCCGCTGGCTGCTCGTGTTCTGCAGTGACTGAGTTAGACAGTCCTGGCAAGTACAGCATGGACCGTGAAGCCATAGACAGTTACTATCTGACTCTGTACAGGAAAAGTTTGCCAACCTGTATACCAGAGAGTCACAGGGATCACAAAGGGAGCACAGGCTGCTCTGAAAAAGCGACGCCATCTGAGAGCTGAACGCTATAGAGAGGAAGCCTGCGGGGAGGAGTTCCTAGTAGCAACGGCAGCGCAGAGATGTTAACATGGGAGGGAGGTCAGTGAGCTCAGTCATTGGCGGCCAGCTCTGTGCCAAGCGCTGTGGTAGCTTCTGAGGACAGAGCAGGAATAGAAGTTCCCTGCCCTCTTGGGCCTTAAATTTCAGAGGACAGGGTAAACCATAAATCCCTATGGAATAGAAAGAAATAAATGTTTAATTTCAGATGGTATGAAATGCTAAGACAAATCAATCAGGAAACAGATTAGAGGGTGAAAAGGTGATTACTTCACATCAGTTTATCAGCAAAGGCCCACGTGAAGAAAAGAGCCACAGTGGAAGCAAGGGGAAAGTCACATGAAGAGTGTTCCCAGCAGCACCAACAAGTGCAAAGGTCCAGAGACAGGAATGGGCTTGGTGTGCTTGGAGAACAGGAAGATCAGTGGGACATGTGCGCAAACAGCAATGTAAAAAGGGTGCCGTAAGAGTTCAGAGGCAAACAGCTGATCTCACAGGGTGCTGGACATCACAGTGACATAATCTGATTTAGAAGACAACTCAGAAAAGTGGCAAAACGTGGTGGTAAGACAAAAGTGGCATTTAAAAAGTCTGATCTGGCAGTGAGTTTGAAAGCTCTAAACCATGGTTGGAGGTTTGGAGAAAGGCCAAGTTCTAAATGTTTGCAAAACTAGATTCAACATGATCTGGTGTCTGCCTGCATGAGAAAGGGAAGCATCAGAGATGCTGCTGAGCTTGAACTTCCATGTTGGGAGGACTGTGTCCCACGCCCCCACCCAGTGAATCTGAAGGAGGAAACGTTTTGAGGACAGTATGTTTTGTTCTTGGTCTAGAATCCAACTTCCCACAAAGTTGGACTCTTTGTGGTGGCAGGAGGACAAGAGCAGGGGCTGGGAGATCAGTGAGGGAATTGGGCCAGGGTGGCTGGGGGTGCTGATGAGAAATGGGTGCATTCTAAATGTGCTCTGAAGAGAGAGCCAACGAAACTTGCTCATAGATTGTGTATTGGCTTTCTACTGCTGCATAAGAAACTGTCACAAAACCAGCAGCTCAAAAACATCACATGTATTTATTATCTCATCATTTCTTTAGATCCTGGGTTCAAAGACAGTTTAGCTGGGCCCTCTGCTTAGGGTCTCACAAAGCTGCAGTTGAAGTGCTGGCTCTGCTGGGTGCCTTTTTGGAGCTCAGTGCCTTATACTAAGCTCACATGATTGTTGGTAGAATTCAGTGCCTTGTAGTTATAGGACAGAAGTTCCTTTTTTCTTGCTAACTTTAACCAACAGGCCACCTTCAACCTGCAGAGGTCCTTGCAGTTCTCTGCCACATGGCCCTCTTGAAACAGACGGTGAGCTGACTTTCTAAGGCCAGCAGGAGATTGTCCCACTCCTGTTTGCTAAGTCAGAGAAATGTAACGTAATCACAGGAGTGGACATCCCATCACAGTTGCCCTATTCTATTGGCTAAAGGCAAGTTGAAGTTTCTCCTGCACTAATGGGGAGAGGATTATACAGGGTGTCATCTTAGAATTCTTCCAAACACTGATAAGTTGTAGGATACAAGAAAAGGAAAAATGTTAAGGGTAAGTCATAGGTCTTATGTACTAAAGCATTTGGGTGGAAAGTGAGGTCTTTTGTTTTTTCTTGTTGTTGTTGTTGCTTGTTTTTTGTTTTTGAGACAGAATTTCATTGTGTCACCCTCAGTAGAGTGCCAAGGGGGCCTAGCTTATAGCAAACTCAAACTCTTGGGCTCAAGTGATCCTCTTGCCTCTGCTGGGATCCTGCCCCGGGTGCAGGGTCCGTTAAAACCTGTGGATCTTGACTAGGCACTTGTAGCACAGTGGTTACAGCACCAGCCACATACACTGAGGTTCCTGGGTTCAAACATGACCCCGGGCCAGCTAAACAACAATGACAACTGCAACAAAAAAGAGCTGGGTATTGTGGCGGGCACCTGTAGTCCCAGCTACTTGGGAGGCTGAGGCAGGAGAATTGCTTAAGCCCAAGAGTTTGAGGTTGCTGTGAGCTGTGAAACCACAGCACTCTACCGAGGGTGACATAGTGAGACTCTGTCTCAAAAAAATAAATAAATGAATGAATAAAGGACCTGTGGATCTGGTGGCAACTGACTGAAGAAATATAAAGTTAGAAATGATGAGAAAGAAAGAGACAAGACACACAGAATAGAATTTTCAAAGGTGGGAACTCAGGGAACACTGGAGGTGGCCCCAAGTGTCATTTCCACTTGTCTTTTATTGAAGGCTATTTCCTCATTAGTCCAAAGGGTAAGTTGAGGAAGGGAACAAAGATGCCAGCAGTTTCTATGAGTGGGCATATCAGCTCCTATTGTTTCTATAATCATTAAGGGTCTGAGCAGCCTTGAGAAATCTGGAACCAGAGCCTTGTGTGAGGGCAGCCTCCTGTCTGAGGTCACACACAGATTCTTAGGGAGGTATTAATCTCCACTAGTTCACTGTGGAGTAAAACGCCACTGGCATTGATCTCCTCTGAAGAATCAGTGGGAGACAGGAATTTTCCTCTCAGCACCCCCACAGAGGGTCTTCCTCTGCGATAAGGGATATAAGCACTCCTACCCATATTCCAGGGGTTGAGCTGTTCCCTTGATCTCTGCCCCGGGCAAATACAAATCTCCACACTGGGTATTTGCTTTGTCTCTTTACTAGGCAGGAAACGGCCTAGTTAATGTATCTTTCCAGGCCTTGCCACAGCATCTTCTGTGGCCATTATTTCTCAGAGTGTTTACAGACCCAACAGGGGTATTAGTAAGCTGTATCCCCAATAGGGCAAAGCTCTCAGAAAAGCAGGAAACTTGCTCATAAATTGAGCAGAGCTGGTTTAAAGGTAAACTAGCTGACTTCCCTTTGTTCTGATTCACTCAGCTTACTTTTTAATTTTTCCCTTTTCTGGGGGTGTTTCCCTTGCCAAGAATGTGGTCTTCAGTCCCCTGCAGCCTAAGCCTCCAAGTAACTGGGACTACAGGTGCCTGCCACAACACCCAGCTGTTTTTAGAGAGGGGGTCTCACTCTTGCTAGGCTGGTATCAAACTCTGAAGCTCAGGTGATCCACCCCCTTCAGCTCCCAGAATGCTAGGATTACAGGCATGAACCACTGGGCCCATCCAATAAACTCTTTCTATAAAGGGCCAGATAGAAAATGCTTTAGGCCTGGCAGGCCATATGATTTATGTTGCAGCTGTTCACCTCTGCCATCAAGCAATCTTAGATAACACAGAAATGAATGAGCATGGCTGTATTTTGATAAAACTTTACTTATGGACACTGAAATGTGAATTTCATATAATTGTCATAGGTCACGAAATATTAGTCTTCTTTTAATTTTATTCAACAATTTAAAAATATAAAAAAAATTATTCTCAGCCTTCAGGCCATAGAAAAACTGGTGGCAGGCTGCATTTGGCCTGTGGGCTACAATTTTCCAACCCCTGTCCTAGACCATACATAGCAACTTGAAGCTGGAGAGGAAAATGTGCAGCCAAATGAGCTAGCATGTTCAATTCACATCAGCTCAACAATTACAGAGCACGTGATATATACACGGGCACTATGCCCAATGATTCTAAGTTATTCAGAGATCAAGTGAATTTACTGAGTAAAAACTGAAAAGACATCTCAACAAGATCTCCATGTGGCTCATAAAATGATCTCACATTCACATCAGTTAAATATAAGCAATTAAACTCCCCGACCCATGAAAGTAACCAGCTTCGCAATACAGAGTGTATTTCAAAGGCAAAGGAAAATAACCCACAGAGTCTTCTCAGTACAGTATTTTTAAACATCTATAACTTTGTTATTTCAAAACCAAATTTCTTCAAACAAGGCAAAGCACACATTCCTTAGTCAGGGTTATGTACCAGGGATGCCAAGTTTAAAATTTCCAAACAAAGCTGCTTTTGAGTAATTCAAATACAAAAAAGTATTTGAAAAATTTCTGAGCTGCTAAAAAAAAAAATAGCTTTTTTTTTCACCTTTAGATAACTCTGAAATGAGTAAATGGACTTACATTTACTTTCCAAAATAAATCCATTTGGGGCTGAAACTGAGAAAGAGAACCACAGAAATCCTCCGTGGATTCCATTCATTGCTCTTGGTACCAGGAACTTTAGAGAAGGACTGGGAATCAGAAACACTGATTTTCTAACTCTCAGTTGGCTGTGACCCATTCTCAGTTACATTCTCTATAAAAGCAGGCCACAAACAGACAGCTGGTAGGATACAGGAATATCAATCACCACGATTAACACCTGTGTTGAAGCAATAACCACCACCACCACCCCCAATAACCTGGAGTGATGAGTCAGAGCCCAAAGTGAGGAGGGCTTCTACACAAGGGGAAGTCAGGGTGAGAAGGTCCAGGCAGGAACAGGGCCCTATTCTGGGGTGTCAGAGCCTGATCAGAATGAGGGGGGCACCCATGTGATAGGAGTAGGCAGTGGTGGAGGTCAAAGATGAGAAGGGCTCCAATCCAGGGAAGGAGAGAGCAGTGACAAGGAGAATTTAGTTACATATGGTCAGGGGAGGGTGGGGGAGGCTGATGAACTAAGTAAATACATTAGTATATGAGGACCAACTTTCTCAATGGAAGAGAAAGAATTTATAAATATGGAAAAAGAGAAAACTCTAATATACCCTGTGGTTTTCTTGATTTGGTTTTGTGTAGACAGTGTGTTGCTCTAATTGCCCAGGCTAGAGGGCAGTGGCATCATCATAACTCACTATAGCCTCAAACTTCTGGGCTCAAGTGATCCTCCTGCCTCAGCCTCCCAAGTAGCTATGATCACAGATGCATGCCACCATGCCTACCTAAGTCTTCTATTTTTATTTTTTTGCAGAGATGGAGTCTTGAACACCTGGGCTCAAGTGATCCTCCCGCCTTGACCTCCCAAAGTGTTAGGATTATAGGAATGAGTCACAATGTGAACTCATGGCTCATAATGTACATAAAACCTAAATAGAAGTATAAGAATAGCTATAAATGTGTGGGTGTGGACATGTGTCTGTGGATGTGTACATACAAATATGTATCCTATAGCTCTGTCCACTTAGAGAGCATAAGAGCAGCAATACGTCAAAAGCAAACAGCACACAAGCATTCTGGCCTTCACTTCTAATTACCTACCATTCTCCACTAAAAACTGTCAGGATCCCTTGGAGAAATGGCTGATGCTGTGGCTCTGCCAAGACTGCAGCCAGAGGCAAGGAAGTGCTCAAAGAAAGCAAGGTCATGACAGAAGAACAAAGGAGCCACACCAGAGGAGTCCCTACTGCCCAAATCTGGGGTAATTTGAGCATTGTTAGTAAATAGCTATACTAACATATGATAGCCCACTGAATACTACACAAATAGGATACATGTGTTGGTTCAGATATTAATTATTTAATTAAAACTTTGAAGGGCGGCACCTGTAGCTCAAAGGAGTAGGGCCCTGACCTCATATATCAGAGGTGGTGGGTTCAAACCCAGCCCTGGCAAAAAAAAAAAAAAAAAAAAAAACAGAAAAATAAAAAAGATTATAGAGGGAGAGTTAATAGGGGGACCACACCTATGGAGTATATTGCAAGTACAAGTTGGATCTATCAGGTGTAAAACACAAGTGTCTTGACACTGTAATTGGGTAAATGAGGTGAAGGCACTCCAATTTGTATAAATAATCAACACATTGAATCCCATAATGGCATAAATGTATTCATGATCTATGTACAAATGACTTAATAAAAAAAATAAAATGGAAAAAAAAAGTTTGATAAGGGGATGGGCACAGTGGTTCACACCTGTAATCCTAGCACTCTGGGAGGCTGAGACAGGAGGATTGCTTGAACCCAGGAAACTGAGGAAAAAAAAAAAATTCATGAAGGATGGGAGGTTTACATAGATCCAAAGTAATTCTCTATGTCAATGTTTTTCAACCTTTTTTTATCTCATGGAACACTTGAACCTATAGTTAAACTTCCCTGGCACACTTAAATTATGTTGATTTTAAAAAAGTAAAAACAAGAATATACTTACTGTGATGGAACTTCTTTTGAGAATAACTGAATTAGGAATCATTAGAAATTTTCATGGCACACCTAAGATCATCTCATGGCATACCAGTTGGAAATCACTGCTCTAGACTGTAAACTCCTCGGGAGAAATATCTGTCTTGCTTTTGCCTAACAGCAGAGTAGTCACTCGGCAGATACACGAAAGACACCCTACCTGCTTCCCATACCCTCTTTCTCCACATCTAGGACGGGCTGCACTCTCCAGTCCACTAAGTAACCTGTGCACAACTTCAGATTTTAGAGGTCATGGCTGGCTTTTCCCCCCTGACTACCAATTACCAAACAGTCTAAACGTGAATGAGATTTCATTATTAACTATCTCATTCAGTTACCTTGAATTTTTTTTGTGTGTTGGTTATTTTTTTATTAATATTAAATCATAGCTGTGTACTTTAATGCAACCATGGGGCACCATACATTGGTTTTATAAACAGTTTAACACATTTTCATCACACTGGTTAACATAGCCTTCCTGGCATTTTCTTAGTTATTGTGTTAAGACAATTATATTCTACATTTACTAAGTTTCACATGGACTCTTATAAAATGCAATGAAGGTGTAATTTCACAAATTACCCTCCCTCGGCCCATCCTCCCCACTCCCTTTTATCATTCTCCCCCTTCCTCATATTCTTAAGTTATAACTGGGTTATAGCTTTCCTATGAAAGCCACAGTTAGTTTCATAATACAGCTGAGTACCTTGGATACATTTTCTTCCATCATTGAGATACTTTACTATGAAGAATATGTTCCAGCTCCATCCATGTAAACATGAAAGAGGTAAAGTCTCCATCTTTCTTTAAGGCTACATAATATTCCATGGTGTACGTATACCACAATTTATTAATCAATTCTTGGATCGATGGGCACTAGGTCTTTTTCCATGACTTAGCAATATTGAATTGGGCTCCAATAAACATTCTGGCACAAATATTTTTATTATGATGTGATTTTTGGTCTTCTGGGTATATACCAGTAGAAGAATTATACAATTGAATGGCAGATCTATTTTAAGATCTCTAAGTGTTCTGCAAACATCTTTCCAAAAGGGATGTATTAATTTGCATTTCCACTAGTAGTGAAGAAGTCTTGCCTTTTCTCAATATGATGAGATTTCAATTATAAATGTTTATGCACCCAACTAGAATGCACCTCAATTTATAAGTGAAACTCTAACAGACTTGAGCAACTTGATTTCCTCCAGCTCCATAATAGTCGGAGATATCAACACTCCTTTGGCAGTTGTTGGATAGATCTTCCTATAAGAAGCTTAGCAAAGACATTTTAGATTTAAACCAACTATCCAACATTTGGATTTAGCAGACATCTACAGAAAATTTAATCCCAACAAAACTGAATACACATACTTCTCATCAGCCCATGGAACATACTCCAAAACTGATCACATCTTAGGTCGCAAGCCTAACCTCAGTAAATTTAAAAAAATAGAGAATATTTCTTGCATCCTCTCTATTTATTGATGCAGAAAAAGCTTTTGATAATATCCAGCATCCCTTTATCATCAGAACACTTAAGAAAATTGGTATAGAAGGGACATTTCTTAAACTGATAGAGGCCATCTACAGCAAACCCAAAACCAATATCGTATTGAATTGAGTTAAATTGGAATCATTTCCACTCATATCAGGAACCAGACAAGGCTGCCCATTGTCTCCATTGATCTTTAACATTGTAATGGAAGTTTTTTCTATCGTAATTAGGAAGAAAAGGCGATCAAGAATATCCATGTAGGGTCAGAAGAGATCAGACTTTCACTCTTCGCAGATGATATGATTGTATATCTGGTAAACAGCAGGGATTTTACTACAAAACTTTTAGAAGTGATCTAGGAATACAGCAGTGTCTCAGGTTGCAAAATCAACATTCATAAATCAGTAGCCTTTATAAATACCAACAATATTGAAGCTGACAAATCAGTTAAGGACTCTATTCCGTTCACAGTAGTGCAAAAGAAGATGAAATATTGGGGAGTTTTTGTAACAAAGGACGTGAAAGATCTCTATAAAGAGAACTATAAAAGTCTAAGAAAAGAAATAGCTGAAAATGTTAACAATTGGAAAAACATACCAAGCTCATGGCTGGGAAGAATTAATATTGTTAAAATGTCCATACTAGCCAAAGCAATATACAATTTTAATGCTATCCCTGTTTAAGCTCCACTGTCATACTTTAAAGATCTTTAAAAAATTGTACTTCATTTTTTTAATAATATTAAATCATAGCTGTGTACATTAATTTGATTATGAGGCACCATACATTGGTTTTATAAACAATTTGACACATTTTCATCACACTGGTCAATATTGCCTTACTGGAATTTTTTTAGTTATTGTGTTAAGACAATTGTATTCTACATTTACTAAGTTTCACATGTACCACTGTAAGATGCACCACACATATCACCCTCCCTCCGCCCAGCCTCTCTTCTTCCTCCCCTCCACCTCCCCACTCCCAAAGTCTTAGGTTATATCTGTGATATAGATTTCATATGAAAGCCAAAAATTTGTTTCATAGTAGGGCTGACTATATTGGATACTTTTCTTTCAATTCTTGAGATACTTTGCTAACAACAATATGTTACAGCTGCATCCATTTAAACCTGAAGGAGGTAAAGTCTTTATAGTTTTATATGGAATCAGAAAAAACTTTGAATAGCCAAGACATTACTCAGAAATAAAAACAAAACAGGAGGAATCACGCTATCAGACCTCAAACTATACTATAAATTGATAGTTATCAAAACAGCATGGTACTGGCACAAAAACAGAGAAGTAGATGTCTGGAACAGAATAGAGAACCAAGAGATCAACCCAGCTATTTACCTTCCTTCGATATTTCACAAGCCAATTAAAAGCATCTAGTGGCGAAATGATTCCCTATTTAACAAATGGTGCTGGATGAACTGGCTGGCAACCTGTGGAAGACTGAAAATGGACCCACATCTTTCACCATTAATTAAGATAGACTCTCACTGGATTAAAGATTTAAACTTAAGACATGAAACTATAAACTATAAAAACTATAAAAACTATAAAAATACTTGAAGAAATCTGTCTGGGCAAGTATTTTATGAGGAGGACCCCCCCGGGCAATTGAAGCAGCTTCAAAAATACACTACTGGGACCTGATTAAGCTTCTGCACAGCCAAGAACACAGTAAGTAAAGGAAGCAAACAGCCCTCAGAATGGGAGAAGATATTTGCAGGTTATGTCTCTTACAAAGGTTTAATAACCAGAATCCTCAGAGAACTCAAACGTATAAGCAAGAAAAGAACAAGTGATCCCATTGCAGGCTGGGCAAGGGATTTGAAGAGAAACTTCTCTGAAGAAGACAGGTGCATGGCCTACAGACATATGAAAAAAAGCTCATCATCTTTAATCATCAGAGAAATGCAAATCAAAACTACTTTGAGATATCATCTAACTCCAGTAAGATTAGCCCATATCACAAAATCCCAAGACCAGAGATGTTGGCATGGATGTGGAGAAAAGGGAACACTT